>OZ023212.1:13777888-13980388 GCA_963995525.1 Escarpia spicata
GATGAGGAGTTATTTAAAGTGTAAGAAGAGGTTCCATGTGGAAGCTGGTGAAGAGTTAGATAAAGTGTAAGAAGAGGTTCCATGAGGAAGCTGGTGAGGAGTTAGATAAAGTGTAAGACATGGTTCCAAGAGGAAGCTGGTGAGGAGTTAGATAAAGTGTTGGAAGAAGTTCCACGAGGATGCTGGTGAGGAGTTAGATAAAGTGTTTGAAGGGGTTCCATGAGAAGCTGGTTAGGAGTTAGATAAAGTGTAGGAAGGTGTTCCACGAGGAAGCTGTTGAGGAGTTAGATCAATTGTAAGAATGGGTTCCATGAGGAAGCTGGTGAGGAGTTAGATAAAGTGTAGGAAGGGGTTCCATCAGGAAGCTGTTGAGGAGTTAGATAAAGTGTAAGAATGGGTTCCATGAGGAAACTGGTGAGGAGTTAGATAAAGTGTAGGAAGGGGTTCCATGAGGAAGCTGGGTAGGAGTTAAATAAAGTGTAAGAAGTTCCATGAGGAAGCTGGTGAGGAATTAGATAAAGTGTAAGACATGGTTCCACGTGGAAGCTGGTGAGGAGTTACATAAAGTGTAGCAAGGGGTTCCATGAAGAAGTTGGTGAGGAGTTAGATAAAGTATAGGAAGTGGTTCCATGAGGAAGCTGATGAGGAGTTAGATAAAGTGTAAGAAGAGGTTCCATGAGGAAGCTGGTGAGGAGTTAGATAAAGTGTAAGAATGGGTTCCATGAGGAAGCTTGTGAGGAGTTAGATAAAGTGTAAGAAGAAGTTCTATGAGGAAGCTGGTGAGGAATTAGATAAAGTGTAGGACATGGTTCCACGAGGAAGCTGGTGAGGAGTTACATAAAGTGTAGGAAGGGGTTCATTGAGGAAGCTGGTGAGGAGTTATATAAAGTGTAAGAAGAGGTTCCACGAGGAAGCTGGTGAGGAGTTAGATAAAGTGTAAGACTTGGATCCAAGAGGAACCTGGTGAGGAGTTACATAAAGTGTTGGGAGAGTTTCCTCGAGGATGCTGGTGAGGAGTTAGATAAAGTGTTTGAAGGGGTTCCATGAGAAGATGGTTAGGAGTTAGATAAAGTGTAGGAAGGGGTTCCATGAGGAAGCTGTTGAGGAGATAGATAAAGTTTAAGACATGGTTCCACGAGGAAGCTGGTGAGGAGTTAGATAAAGTGTAGGAAGGGGTTCCACGAGGATGCTGGTGAGGAGTTAGAAATAGTGTTTGAAGGGGTTCCATGAGAAGCTGGTTAGGAGTTAGATAAAATGTAGGAAGGGGTTCCATGAGGAAGCTGTTGAGAAGTTAGATAAAGTGTAAGAATGGATTCCATGAAGATGCTGGTGAGGAGTTAGATAAAGTGTAGGAAGGGGTTCCATGAGGAAGCTGGTGAGGAGTACATAAAGTGTAGGAAGGCGTTCCATGAGGAAGCTGGCGAGTTGTTAGATAAAGTATAGGAAGAGGTTCCATGAGGAAGCTGGTGAGGAGTTACATAAAGTGTAGGAAGGGGTTCCATAAGGAAGCTGGTGAGGAGTTACATAAAGTGTAGGAATTGGTTCCATAAGGAAGCTGGTGAGGAGTTAGATAAAGTGTAGGAAGGGGTTCCACGAGGAAGCTGGTGAGGAGTTACATAAAGTGTAGGAAGACGTTCCATGAGCAAGCTGGTGAGGAGTTAAATAAAGTGTAGGAAGGCGTTGCATGAGGAAGCTGGTGAGGAGTTAGATAAAGTGTAGGAATGGGTTCCATGAGGAAACTGGTGAGGAATTACATAAAGTGTAGGAAGGGGTTATGATGAGGAAGTTGGTGAGGAGTTAGATAAAGTATAGGAAGAGGTTCCATGAGGAAGCTGGTGAGGAGTTAGATAAAGTGTAAGAATGGGATCCATGAGGAAGCTGGTGAGGAGTTACATAAAGTGTAGGAAGGTTTTCCATGAGGAATCTGTTGAGGAGTTAGATAAAGTGGAAGACATGGTTCCTCGAGGAAGCTGGTGAGGAGTTACATAAAGTGTAGCAATGGGGTTCCATGAAGAAGTTGGTGAGGAGTTAGATAAAGTATAGGAAGAGTTTCCATGAGGAAGCTGGTGAGGAGTTAGATAAAGTTTAAGAAAAGGTTCCATGAGGAAGCTGGTGAGGAGTTAGATAAAGTGTAAGAATAAGTTCCATAAGGAAGCTGGTGAGGAATTAGATAAAGTGTAAGACATGGTTCCACGAGGAAGCTGGTGAGGAGTTACATAAAGTGTAGGAAGGGGTTCCATGAGGAAGCTGGTGAGGAGTTAGATAAAGTGTTTGAAGGGGTTCCATGAGAAGCTGGTTAGGAGTTAGATAAAGTGTAGGAAGGTGTTCCACGAGGAAGCTGTTGAGGAGTTAGATAAAGTGTAAGAATGGGTTCCATGAGGAAGCTGGTGAGGAGTTAGATAAAGTGTAAGAATGGGTTCCATGAGGAAGCTGGTGAGGAGTTAGATCAAGTGTAGGAAGGGGTTACATGAGGAAGCTGTTGCGGAGTTAGATAAAGTGTAAGAAGAGGTTCCACGAGGAAGCTTGTGAGGAGTTACATAAAGTGTAGCAAGGGGTTCTATGAAGAAGTTGGTGAGGAGTTAGATAAAGTAGAGGAAGAGGTTCCATGAGGAAGCTGGTGAGGAGTTAGATAAAGTGTAAGAAGAGGTTCCATGAGGAAGCTGGTGAGGAGTTAGATAAAATGTAGGAAGGGGTTCCATGAGGAAGCTGTTGCGGAGTTAGATAAATTGTAAGAAGAGGTTCCACGAGGAAGCTGGTGAGGAGTTACATAAATTGTAAGAAGAGGTTCCACGAGGAAGCTGGTGAGGAGTTACATAAAGGTGGAGCAAGGGGTTTCATGAAGAAGTTGGTGAGGAGTTAGATAAAGTATAGGAAGAGTTTCCATGAGGAAGCTGGTGAGGAGTTAGATAAAGTGTAAGAAGAGGTTCTATGAGGAAGCTGGTGAGGAGTTAGATAAAGTGTAAGAATGGGTTCCATGAGGAAGCTTGTGAGGAGTTAGATAAAGTGTAAGAAGAAGTTCCATGAGGAAGCTGGTGAGGAATTAGATAAAGTGTAAGACATGGTTCCACGAGGAAGCTGGTGAGGAGTTACATAAAGTGTAGGAAGGGGTTCCATGAGGAAGCTGGTGAGGAGTTATATAAAGTGTAAGAAGATGTTTTATGTGGAAGCTGGTGAGGAGTTAGATAAAGTGTAAGAAGAGGTTCCATGAGGAAATTGGTGAGGAGTTAGAAAAAGTGTAAGACATGGTTCCAAGAGGAAGCTGGTGAGGAGTTAGATAAAGTGTAAGAATGGGTTCCATGAGGAAGCTGGTGAGGAGTTAGATAAAGTGTAGGAAGGGGTTCCACGAGGAAGCTGGTGAGGAGTACATAAAGTGTAGGAAGGCGTTCCATGAGCAAGCTGGTGAGGAGTTACATAAAGTGTAGGAAGGCGTTGCATGAGGAAGCTGGTGAGGAGTTAGATAAAGTGTAGTAATGGGTTCCATGAGGAAGCTGGTGAGGAATTACATAAAGTGTAGGAAGGGGTTATGATGAGGAAGTTGGTGAGGAATTAGATAAAGTATAGGAAGAGGTTCCACGAGGAAGCTGGTGAGGAGTTAGATAAAGTGTAAGAATGGGATCCATGGGGAAGCTGGTGAGGAGTTAGATAAAGTGTTTGAAGGGGTTCCATGAGAAGCTGGTTAGGAGTTAGATAAGGTGTAGGAAGGTGTTCCATGAGGAAGCTGTTGAGGAGTTAGATAAAGTGTAAGAAGAGGTTCCATGAGGAAGCTGGGTAGGAGTTAGATAAAGTGTAAGAAGTTCCATGAGGAAGCTTGTGAGGAATTAGATAAAGTGTAAGACATGGTTCCACGTGGAAGCTGGTGAGGAGTTACATAAAGTGTAGCAAGGGGTTCCATGAAGAAGTTGGTGAGGAGTTAGATAAAGTATAGGAAGTGGTTCCATGAGGAAGCTGATGAGGAGTTAGATAAAGTGTAAGAAGAGGTTCCATGAGGAAGCTGGTGAGGAGTTAGATAAAGTGTAAGAATGGGTTCCATGAGGAAGCTTGTGAGGAGTTAGATAAAGTGTAAGAAGAAGTTCCATGAGGAAGCTGGTGAGGAATTAGATAAAGTGTAAGACATGGTTCCACGAGGAAGCTGGTGAGGAGTTACATAAAGTGTAGGAAGGGGTTCCATGAGGAAGCTGGTGAGGAGTTATATAAAGTGTAAGAAGATGTTTTATGTGGAAGCTGGTGAGGAATTAGATAAAGTGTAAGAAGAGGTTCCATGAGGAAACTGGTGAGGAGTTAGATAAAGTGTAAGACATGGTTCCAAGAGGAAGCTGGTGAGGAGTTAGATAAAGTGTTGGAAGAGATTCCACGAAGAAGCTGGTGAGGAGTTAGATAAAGTGTTTGAAGGGGTTCCATGAGAAGCTGGTTAGAAGTTAGATAAAGTGTAGGAAGGGGTTCCATGAGGTAACTGTTGAGGAGTTAGTTAAAGTGTAAGAATGGGTTCCATGAGGAAGCTGGTGAGGAGTTATATAAAATGTATGAAGGGTTTCCATGAGGAAGCTGGTGATGAGTTATATAAAGTGTAAGAAGAGGTTCCATGTGGAAGCTGGTGAGGAGTTAGATAAAGTGTAAGACATGGTTCCACGAGGAAGCTGGTGAGGAGATAGATAAAGTGTTTGAAGAGGTTCCATGAGAAGCTGGTTATGAGTTAGATAAAGTGTAGGAAGGGGTTCCATGAGGAAGCTGTTGAGGAGTTAGATAAAGTGTAAGAATGGGTTCCATGAGGAAGCTGGTGAGGAGTTAGATAAAGTGTAGGAAGGGGTTCCATGAGGAAGCTGGTGAGGAGTACATAAAGTGTAGGAAGGCGTTCCATGAGGAAGCTGGTGAGTTGTTAGATAAAGTATAGGAAGAGGTTCCATGAGGAAGCTGGTAAGGAGTTACATAAAGTGTAGGAAGGGGTTCCATGAGGAAGCTGGTGAGGAGTTACATAAAGTGTAGGAATTGGTTCCATAAGGAAGCTGGTGAGGATTTAGATAAAGGCTGGACACGTGGAACGAATGGAAATGGAACGGCTAATGAACAGAATTGATGTATGCATATTGTAGACAGTGGCGGGTAGAAGAAGCCGACATTTGTTACACTAAGACTAACGAAGGATCCGTTTTTTAAAGTGACTCATCGAGGCGTATAATCGTTTCTACGAAAAATGAATTTACTATTTTTGCAATATAGCCTGACCCAGGACAGCATTGCCTGGTATGTTGCATACCGACAGCAGTGTCGTTCTCTTACGGAAGTCTCATACGGACAGTATGCAAACCTTCTAAAATACGAAGAAGAGTGAGCGAGTGAGTGAGTGAGTGAGTGAGTGAGTGAGTGAGTGAGTGAGTGAGTGAGTGAGTGAGTAAGCTATGTGTGTGTGTGTGTGTTGTGTGTTGTGTGTGTGAATGTGTGTGTGTATATATGTATGTATGTATGTATGTATGTACATACTTACGTATGTATGTATGTATGTATGTATGTGTGTATGTATATGTATGTTGTGTCATCATCGCTCTGGCCTACCGTTGTCTCCACCCATGATTTCGAACACGGCTTTCCAATATTACACCGACTTCAGCACCAGTAAAGACAAGTTTTAATGCGTTCCCAAGACTACCGTATTTCCGACCACACGATAACACTTCCATTAAAAGAAATTATTCATACGAACATGAATATAGCCCAACAAATTAACATCTTCATCTTATACATATTAAGATACCGAGCGACCGGAGACACTAGAGCTGTTACTGTGCAGAGGCTGGCTGATGAATTCACGATACAGTCGCAGTAGTTTATGTTGCCACGTCCCCGTCTCCATGCGGTTGTTTCCACTGACTAAGTCGACATATTCATTCGTGTAGTTTCTGAATGTCCATTGCTGGTTCCGACTGTCGAACTTGCACCGTTGTAACTTGATGGCTGTACTCCCCGCCATCGCCTCTAGACACAAATCATGTGTCGAATCCATAATTGGACCTCCCTAAAACAAAACAAAACAGAATTTGTTTATTTATTTATGTGTGTGTGTATGTGTGTGTACATGCGGATGCATGCGTATGTTTATAAAATTATGTTCTTATATATCCAGCTGTCAATATTTATGTTTGTTCTATGAGTTTTTACAATTCACTCCCTGGCAGACCTGTTCATTCAAAAACCATCTCGACTTTCCTGGGAAGCATTCAGCCACGCTGCAATTACTAGATGAAGACTATTCGTTCACATATATCTACAGCTCTCTGTAGACAGATAGACGTGGAGTGAACGATACACATGCAACAACAACAACAGCACCATCAACAATAACTTCAACAATGACAACAACAACAACAATAACATCAACAACAACAACAACGACAACAAAAAATATAAATCTGGAAACAAGGGACATATTCACGTATGTGATAATGTGGCACTGCACCTTCCAGTGTATCCACTTCGTTAGGTCCGTTCTGCCGTACACGTTGACGAATGTGTTCACCCACAGTATGTAGTTGCCGTTGGACGGGATTGATGAAACTATGGCTGTTTTATGACGCAACTCACCGAGATTATTCCAGAAGAAACCCTGCAAATAAATACGGCAACTCAGATATCCTGTGTTTGATCAGACGTCGAACATTGTCACACGGGTATCGGCTTGAGGCCACATTGTAACTGCAAACGTAGATACAATACTAAGTAGGAAGTACTTCATGCGCAATGGCACTTACATTCCACATCTATTAAAAAGGTGTTGTGTTGTTATTAACAGTAGCTCGCAACTGTTACAAAGTTCAATTCTGGATTATTTTGTGTTATACGCATATGTTTTAAGAGCGGTGGTTAAATTATACTTTATATGTTATTTTAAAGAAAAAATTGGAACTATTTATTGAGTCAACTTCTCACAACTACCATGCCTCACCTCAGTCATTATGCCCACTCTTCAGGGAAGCCATAGTTAGATAAAACAGACGGGTGAAGCTATAAACATAAGTTTTGATCTTCGTGTGTGTGCGAATGCGTGTCCGTGTGAGTGAGCCTTCGCGCGCACGTGCGTGTGTGCGTGAGTGTCGCGTGCGTTCGTGGGGAATGTGAGTGCGTACATATGGTGTGGTGGTGGGCTGTGTTAAAGTACTTTGAAATGTACTCAAGTACAAGTACATTACGGTTTTAGGAAAGTACTTAAGTACAGGCCAAATACTTGTCAAAACTTCTTATGTACAGGTATCTTTGTTGGACCCATTTGTATAACGGAATAGGGAGTCGGGACTGGGTTATAACATTACATGTGGATATTATTGTTTGTTACCGGGGGCACCCTTATAGAAAAGTACTGATGTATGATCTCCAGCATCAATGTTTCAATGCCACTATGTACACTGGTACAGAAGACCAGTCATTCACAGGGGCCACTGGGGATTGAGAGGTGACCGAATCATTGATTTGCTATTACATGTCACAATTCAAATGTACTTACAAAGTACTAAAATTACTTTTGCAATGTATTTAAGTACAAATACTTTTGTTATTTCGCAAAAGTATTTAGGTAAAAGTAAAGTACCAAAAAAGTACTTAAGTACAAATGTACGTAAGTACAAAGTACTTCGGCACAGCCCTGGTGTTGTGCGTGCGTGTCTGCGTGTGTCTTCTGGTTAACTGATATGAACACATTTCATACGAAAACATCAATTCACCTGCGTATTCATCAAGTAGTGACATCCATACTGTATGAAATCTCCGCCCCGATCGAGACAGTTCTGAGTCGCTGTGTTCCGCATCTGTCGATCAAAGAGTGTTTTTATTCTTGCAACTGAAAATGCTACTTGAAATGGCTGTATATAAACGCAAATGTTTGTGCTTGCATATACATTTGGCATTGCGATACTATAAAATTAAGGTGAGGCACTTGATTCTCATATTGCACAGTCTATCCAGATTGCCAGGCTCAATTTGTAGTCAGTCGGTGGCTTTATCACTGCTTATGCTATGATATGATTCATGCTTCATGCCCAGACGACAGTAATTCGATACGTGCTGTGGGCAAAATAGAAAGTTTGTTCAACGCATTTCAAATTACAGTGAGCTGTTTCAGTAAATGAAGTTTATGTTTTGTATCTCACAGTTTTGTCTTCCCATTGCTGGGTCATAGCCTGGAAATAGTCCAAATGTCTGCAAAGATGAGTCCTTGTTTTAGAAATACGTGGAAATCAACATGCACCTTACTTGTTTATTGATGTTACTTCTGAAGAATGAATTCGTGTCATAAGCCTAACGATCAGAATCTTCTGTTCAACCTCCTCGGTCAACTACTGAAAAAGGTTTATTCTATTCAGCACACTCCCAGGCTTGATTGTCTTCGACTAGATGTTTCATTATTACGTAACCATGCTCCTTGATTTCATCCTCCCGTCTTCAATGTTGTATTAATGTTTCCCTCCAGGTGGTCCTTGAGTTCAATGTATTATTATATTGGTCCAACTGTTGAGTTTCTCCTGGCGAGGTGCCCCGTCAATTTCAATTTCTGAGTCTTGATCTCATATATATATATATATATATATATATATATATATATATATATATATATATATATATATATATATACACACACACATACATGTTGTACACTTGTGTTATCTCAAAAATTGGTGTTGATGATCTTGTTCTTCTTGGCGACTCTTATTATCGTCAGTGAATCATACCCGAAGTCTGCGTTCAACTCGAGCACATCCGTTACACGCAACGTTACACCGGTTAACGAACCCAGAAAACCACTGGAATCGTGAATAATAGGCGCATTATATGTTATCTGAAAGGAAGTTTCGACAATATTCACGATCATTATCACCGCCTAGCTGACACAGCATGAAATATACAGGTGTGTACATACCCCTCCATAAGCATAACTATTCATATTCGGGACAGTGGCCAATAACTCAGGGTACACATTCATCAGAACCCAGTGCAAATTGTGTATGGCTTTCGACTTCAAATGTAGACGCTTTGTAATGTTCTGAGCACCGACTTTCTGAAACATAGAGGGATACCATATACGTGTATAGGTAAACCAGAATATGCCCGTTAACTAACATCGATATGTGTAACTATGTATCGGTCACCTAACCTATACCTGCCGTTTTTGGTTGAAATCCAGGAGATCCATCAGCGGTTCAGCATGCTTCCCGTGTCGCGCTGTATCGTCGCGCTGTCTTTGATTGAGTTTGGAAGACGGAATGAGGGGGAAGGGTGTTGTTGAAAAATGTTCACCGCCGCCCCGCCGTAACTCCGGAACTTCAACTTTTCAGCTTCTCCGCTATCTCGGTTCGACTCACAACATCGGAAGACAAGGGGGGGTGCTGTTAAAAATTATTTGAGAAAATCAAGGAGATTTGCCTGTATTTCGAGAGACTGGGAGCTACACAAAAAATCCGGGAAACTGTCGGATTTCGCGGGAGAGTTGTATAGTCACCATGCTGTTCCGGTGCGAGGACGAACGAACTGAGCAAGAAATACGTAGGACAAGCCTTTACCGTTTACCCGTGACTCCCGCGATTACATTATAATCGGGATACCGGAACCTGGTGTGATGTAACAGAGAATAATTTACGTTTGTTACGTTGTGACGTACTTTGACATCAGGAAGGTAGTCAAAGAATACGTTCGTGTAGTTGTCACCCCACATGTCGACGACTCGCCGGAAGTTAGCCATGGTGCTCCAGTACCAGGCGCTACGGTAGTCGCGGTAACCCTGCTTCTCTAGGTGGGCCATGTGTGAGCAGGGCACATTCACCACTCGACCCCCGAACATCCACGCCTACAACAATGATGGTGTCGAGTTAGAGCAACTATTACTCTCCAGTTTCGCACGTGCGCCCGCATAGCATGCATAGAACATATTCAAAGTACGCGCATGCACGCACACACGCACGCACGCACACCAACAGTGTATTTATGATATACAATGTTTAAGGGCAGTTTTCTTGAATTAAATGTAGGGAAAACAAAGTTTGTCCTTGACATCAGCAGGGGAATAGAGGCAGGAAGGCCAGTAGTGATAGACCAGAGGGAGGTGGAGAGGGTGGACAGTTTCAAATGCTTGGGTATTACTATTGATAAGAAACTCACTTTCAATGAACATGCTGACACGGTACACACAAAAAACCACAGCAACGTCTCGTTTAACTTAAGAAACTCAGAAGCTTTGGGGTCAGCCCACATGTCCTTGAACTAGTGTACATAAGTCTTGTTGAGGATATCTTATCATTCAACATCATAACTTGGTTTGGGCATCTTACTGTTAAACAAAAGACAAAACTGGGTCGGGCTGTTAACATAGCTAGTAAACTCATTGGTCAGCAACAGCGACAGTTGTCCACTCTCTACGACTCTGCCCTTGCCAGGAAGGCATCTCATATTTTCAATGATCATGCCCATGCACTTAACGTAGCATTTCAGAAACTTCCATCTGGCAGGCGTATTAAAGATCCTCTTGCACGAAAGAATTATATAAGAAATCATTTGTACCTTCAGTCGTTGCTGTCCTGAATGCTGCACTCTAATAATGTGTCAGTTGATTTGCAGTTTTGGGTGTGGGTGGTGGAGGAAAGAGTGTACAAGCATGGTTACATTATGTGAATTCATTACATTTATTACTTTAATCTGCATGTTCCATATATTAATTACAAAGATTCCTATTACTGTATGTTTTGACAATGCAGACACTGACGTACTAGTGCCCTTTTCTGGTGTTCTTGGAGTGCCTGGGTTTGATAATTTTTTAGGCCACGTCGTATGCTCGGAAAAACTTTACATTTAGTCAATTGTCTGTTTATGTGGTATGTCTAATATTCGTTTTAGGATACTTTAATGTGTTATTTATATACATGTTGCTTGTAAAACTGTACATGTGCATGCAATATTGTTGTGTGTTTGGATATCTTTATTTTTAGAGCTGAAGAATTATTCGGTGGTTAACGAATAAGCCTAAAGAAAATTTTCTGTTTTAAAATTGTTTGTTTTTAGGAAAGACAATAAATAATTTTTGAATTTATTTGATTTGATATACCGTTATGCACAGACAGGCTTTTGCAATTCATGTATTCACTTTCATAGTTTCATCTATCGCAGTTTTGGTACTCACCACCCGTGCGTTTTGCCCCTAATTCTACATTACCCATATGATCACTATTCAGAATATTACCATTTACAATTTATTTTAATTTTACACGCATCCGCAACAAATACACACACACACACACACACACACACACACACACACACACACACACACACACACACACACACACACACACACACACACACACACACACACACACACACACACACACACACACACACACACACACACACACACACACACACACACACACACAGAGACACACAGACACACAGACACAGACACACACACACACACACACACACACACACACACACACACACACACACACACACACACACACACACACACACACACACACACACACACACACACACGGACACACACGGACACACGCGGAAACACGCGGACACACACGGACACACACGGACTCACACAGACACACACACACACACACACACACACACACACACACACACACACACACACACACACACACACACACACACACACACACACACACACACACACACACACACACACACACACACACACACACACACACACACACACACACACACACACACACACACACACACACACACACACACACACACACACACACACACACTCACAAACATACGTTTGCACAGGATTCTCTCGATTGAGTGTCTAGTGTTCTATTCACTGAGCCACTGCGCTCCACATCTTCTTTTTTCAACAAGAGATCTTAGCTGTCATTTCATTACAAGACGTCACGTCAAAAGAATGTAGTGTCGCATGCACAATCTCATCCGTTTTGCCATTATTGTTAGCAACAATGGCTTCTTTGTGTTTTTTCTTGCGAAACCAGTCCAACGTGCTGAATCGTGTCCTCTGGTGATTAACACGGCAGCCTGTCCCAGTTTAGGCGTATCTTCCTGTCGCTAGTTGAATGCAGCATTGTGTGCTCAGTTGATGAATAACGCAAACCTCTTGCACCGTAGTTTTTACTTGGCACCTGCTCTCCGTTTAGCTTTCCTTTGTGCGGTTCGGCACACATCAAACAGTCGCTTTTAATACGCGCAGCGGTAAGGACGACATTGCTACTAAACAGCACAACAGTGCCAGATATGATATATGCAATGTCTTTTAAATATCACAACAATCATGTGAACGTTTTACTTCGAGCATACAACGAATTATTGCATCAATAATCAAGAAGGCTGGATAAGGTTGCACATACTGAAACAACTGCTTACAGTAAAGGAAAGTAAAATCTTAAATAGCGCCGTATCCAGTCCTTGCAACTGTTCAAAGTGCTTTACACTGTACGCCCTACCAGATCTATTATCAGACATATGTTTACACTTCAAAGTTAGTGAGCGCAACATTATTAAAATGATGCGGTCTAAACACATTACTAATTATGTTCTCAATGAAATAACGTTGAGCGTATTTCAACGAGCAAGACCATTATAGGGCTAAATTAATTGAGAAGGCAGCTTTAAGCCAAGCATAGCAAAAGAGAGCCGTATCTACCCGAAGAGAGAGGTCGACGTTGTCACCTCCCCAACCCCACATATCCTCGTCGTACGCGCCGATCTCGTAGAAGAATGCCTTGTCAATGGCGAATGTACCGATGTTGGCAGGACTTCTGCAAAAAGATGATGACGGAGTGACTCGGTTACTGCGTCTTTTCTTATGTAAAACTGCCTTTGGAACACTGTAGATCCATCTCGTGTACACAACGAACACTGCACTAGACAAATCGTCCAACAAATAGTGTGTAAGCTCGCTGACTGATCACGACATTGTGTATAATGCATGCTAAGTAATGCCTGGTCGTGTCGCATCCAACCATGTCGCACATTACACAACACAACAGTAGGCCTACGGCATTTATACTCACTTCGAGAAAATAACATAAATTATACGGTATATGGGAACTGTTTCATTAACATTCGTATGGGCTTATACGTTCAGTTACGCTCTTTTAAATCCATCTCCCTCTTGTTTACTGAATCCTGTCAGTACGAGCACATGCCACTAAGACATTTCGCTGGTTTTCTCGGAAATAGTGTCCTCGATGACATGACATGACATGACATGGCAGAAGTATTTTCATTTTTGAAAACGCATCTTAAATTTAACAACAATGGATTCTGTTTATGATGGATTTCCTCACGAGCTCTTTATCTTAGTGAAAAACCCGTCATCTAGCAAATTCTTTTCATTAACTGAGAATCTTTCAAAAATCCTAAAGGAAGGCATATACCCTTCGGTTCCTTTCTACCCAGCAAATGTGGTTGCTCAGTTGTATTCTCTCAACTACCAATGGAACACAGTATCAGTAGTAATGTTATTTCGTATATCAATCAAGACGAGGAATGCTCTATATGTATGTTTTTTGTATACGGAATTACTTACAAGACTGCTGCTGTTTTATCTTTGATTTTCGCGCGGGCCGCATCAGAAGCGTGTTCGAAGCCAACTGCAAAGTCCCATGTCCAAAACGTCTTACATGAACTACTGCCATGCTCGTAAGTCCACGTTCCTGCGAAAAAAAATGTCCCAAGCACAGTCAACATAGATGTTGTAAGCCTCGTTAAAAGGTAAAAGTTCTAGAGCGGTATCTAAAAGTAGGCCTGCTCAAAGCGCTCAAAGATTTGTTCATGCAAAAACATATTGACTTCTCCGGGAAGCAATTGGCCACACTGCAACTAATTATTCCTCGAATATTATTCGTTCACACGTTTCCAGCACTAGCAAGTACCCTATGCAAACGGAATCAACGTAGAGTAAAACAAATGCTAAAGCTTCGAAACGCCAGGAAGAGTATTCGGACCCGGATACTCTGGATTGAGAGTCCGATGTTCTATTAGCTATGCAACTGCACCGCACAACGTCAACTATTCCTTCTAATGACAAGATACCAGTCAGGTCAGTATTCATAAATATGATGTAGTTGTTCTGATGTCACATTTCTATGTATCTTACACACTTAGTGGATCTTTACAATGTAAGGAAACCTATTTAATTTAACAAAATAATAACCGTACCATTCGGTCCAGGTTTCATCCAATCTAGGTACGGGCTGGCCAGTGTTTTCCGATCTTTGTGGATTTCCCAGAGCAAACCTTCGAGCCTTAAAGTATACGCAGGAAGAGTTGAATGGGAAGAAACGTATTTAAGGTGAAACGTGTTGAGTGGCTGGAAATTTAGAGTGCGATCAACAGAAACTATGGATTTGTTGTTATTGATTTCATGCTAATGGTGAAGGCGACAATGATAAAGATGCTAATCATTGTGTTGCTGTTGTTGTTGTTTTTGCACTTTACCCAGCTGACTGCATTAAGCACTGCATGCAATCAGTTCAGTTACTAAATCATGTCGTAAACATCTGACTACAGAGCAGGACATGAGATCACAGTTTTGTTGAGAAGCAGGCAAAACAACATCAAAGAATGGACAGATCTCAACTTCCACGAGTCACAAATGACAACAATAGACCAATTGTGCGATTATCATCACAGGTGCCATAACGACAACACAACACGTTTACGGAATAGGTGAGGTGAGGAACTCTGTCAACCCTTAACTGAATTATTAACTGGTTCAGAAGTTCGCATTAAAGACAGTTGCGCCATTTTTCTATACGCATCTTCACTGCGCACGCTGGATGACAGCATAAAGCTGAAAACGATATAGCTCCTTTCTGAGGTATATGTCTACTTTGTTTGTAAATATATTCACGATGCTAGCTCTCACGCAATCATCACATAATTTGTTTCATTCATTTATAATCATCTGTGTGAGAATGAATAATTCCTGATATCTAATCTACACTGTTCCGTCACTAATGTTACTTCGTGCCCTTTAGTCTTTCAGTCTTTCTTCACGGAGAAAAATAGTTTTATCAATGTTTTCATACCCATTAAATATTTTTTAACTTCTATTAATACAGCGGCTAATGAATATGATTGTGCCCTTTTTGAGAAAAAACATGAAAATTAGCACACATGTAGATTATGATATAGATTCATTTCAAGCTAGGTACCCATCGTTATCCACATGGTACCTAGCCGTCATCTTGATTTTAAAAATAGCCGCCACGGGAAACTATTATCCAGATACCTCAGCTTCTAAGCAACATACAAACTTGTTCTTGGTGTTTAACCCAACATCTCCAGGGTCAAGGAATCCATTTTTGTCTTATACAGTATCCAAGGATAACAGTCATATTGAAATTTAAGATGGCCGCCACGGAAAGTCATTATCCAGATATATCATCTTCTAAGCAACATAAAACATGTTCTTTGTGTCTAAACCAACATCTTCAGGGTGAAGGAATCCATATGCTATATCCTCAGGTGACGGACATATTGGAATATAAGATGGCTGCCTTGCGTATGCGTTTTACGAACATGATTGATGTGCCTTTTGAGGTTGAGGAATCCATATGTGGTTCATATATGAATATATATATATTCATGAGTATGGCAGTTCCTGTTGGCAGTTATTTCTGAGCTATATTCAGAACCACAAGATAAATGGCAGTGCATATACTGGTGAAGAGAAATATATCATTGATTAAGAGTGGACAACACAAATGGTTACATTTCGAGTTCACCTCACCGATATGGAAAACATACTCATATGTGTCACGATCAAGTCAATCACCCACAAAAAGTGACGTTTGTGCTATAAGTTTGATAGAAAACTCACAATCCTGGGAGAGGTGGATGGTGCCAGGGCCAGATATATCACAGGTATCTAGGTGGAGTTGGTAGATAGTGTTCAAACTGCCAATTAAAAAACATCAACAAAGCATACAATTTAATGTACTATATTCTGGCATACAAAACAACTTTACTAAATAAACATAATCTTTAATGTCAACATTGAATTATTTGTGTAATCCAATTGCTGACATTCCCGCATATATGCTGACTCCGAGTAGAAACTTAGCCATGGATCAATTCATGTAATGCAAACGGTATACACTGTTAAGCACACAAGGAAACACAGTAGAGCAGATTTGCCGACGAAACGATTGAAAAAACGCCAATTATGATAAGGGTCACAATCAGACCGAGTGGCGTTCCAAGCACAGTGCTCCCCGTCTTTGCAGATTGCTCCATATCTCGACACAAAGGTGTTGGATGATGATGCAATCCGGGCGTAGGTGGACAGTTAAAGATGATGCCCAGCAATAATGTATCCTATGCATTACATCCCAGTTGGCAATTGTCAGATGAGTATATTGTATGTGGTCGGTATTTTGCTGATATCATCAAGCAACCAACAAAGAATGCAGAATACATGGCGGAACCACTCAGAGGTTGTTTCATTATTTCCTACACTGTATCAGGTCATTCGTTTCCGGTGGATAGGTAATCACCAGCACACAAGATTAGATAGTTGTGACCACAGACCAGAAAGCCATCAACGACCTGCAGTATCTCCAGCCATGAACACACGAGGAGGCGGACATCGGCAGCATATTACTCTAAGTAGCACAATGTGTTCACCAAAGATTTTTCAAAGTGGATATCCGGCAGTGTATACAGGTGTGGTTATTCTGGCCGTAGAGCAATTCTTTGCTGTTGAAATAGATGAACATTTTGCGTTGAAACCCATTGTTATCCCATTGCGACTCATGTCATTGCCAACAACCTGTGACATCGGAAACATTAATGCTATGTTATGTTGAGTTGGTGTGACATAGTGTCTAGTTTCCTTGGTCGAGGGAAGAAGTCGGCATGATTAGCATGGGCTCCATTCCCCGCTGTTACATATGTCTTCCTCACCCTGTCATCACAATCGTAAGAAGACGATCCATGTACACTAAATGACATAGAGCGGTTCATCACCGAAATTTACATTAAAACTTTAACATTTCGCAAGGTGGATGAAGCAAGGAAACAGCTGTTTGCCCAGGGATCTGGTACGACTTGGAATACCCCACCAACAAAACATGCATTGCACCAACATGTGAGAAGGGCTGTTTCTCAAATTGGTTAAGTGATGTTACAAGCTCTTGTGCCAAATGTGTATCTGGATTGTCTTGCACTCCAACCTGGCTGGTTGGAATGCAACTGATTCAGTACGGAAACCATGCTGGACTTGAACTCCCAGAGGCAGCAATGCCATGCCATGACCTAGTGCACCGTGGTTGCAAATCTAAGTGTAGTCCAATTTAAATATAATTTTTCGCGACTATGTATATTGTGGGGTATACAATGGTTGAGGATATAACTGAATAAAATTTAGCAATAGCCTGAAAGGTTATAACCGTGAAAGCACGTACCATAAACCAAATATAGATTCCTAAAACCAACACACGTTGAGATCATATATATATATATACATGTATGTATATGGTACATGTATATACATGTACACACACACATACACACACACACACACACACACACACACACACACACACACACACACACACACACACACACACACACACACACACACACACACACACACACACACACACACACACACACACACACACACACACACATATATATATATGTGTGTATACATGTACCATATACATACATGTATATATATATATATATGTGTATATATATATACCTTGGCAGCCATCTTGATATTCTGTGTGACCATCATGTGATGATGGTTACACTGAATATGAATATGGGGGAGGTGGCGGCAACCTTCAAGTGGTCTCCCCTGTCAATACTAACTCTTCGAGTTAGGAAGCTGATGCCGTCAACAAGTCTACAGTCAAACCGCCAACATGATGATGGTGAACCTGTACCTGGCATTGCGCCCTCTTCAGGGCGTGCGGAGACATCCGTCGAAGGCAAAGGTGTAACCATCCTGCAGATAAACGTTGAGGGCCTTACCAACGCCAAGCTCAACATTAATGAACACCTAGCTTACAACAACAAGGCAATCGCAATCCTGCTTCAGGAAACACATTGCGAAACAACAAACAAGCTAAACATACCAGACTTCGAACTGGCAGCCTACACAGCTAGTAAACACCACGGCATTGCAACCTTCGTCAATGCAGACACTGAGTGGTCGCTCGTATCCCAGTCACCACCTCAGTCAGAGACTGAATGGCACGTCGTAAAAGTACAAAGTACGAACATTGTCAACGTGTACAAACCGCCACCAACGAAATTGCAAGCAACAACTCTTCCTGTTGTCGCAGGTGATTTCAACTGTCAACATGTCGAATAGGGCTACAGACACAACAACAACGACGGTGAATATCTGGCAGACTGGGCATATGCCAATGATCTGACCTTAGTACACAACCTGAAGGAACCAAACTCCTTTCACTCCGGACGCTGGAACACAACATCAAATCCAGACATTGCCTTCGTTTGTCAAAACAGAGAAGAACCGCTACCAGAAAGACGTGTCCTAGGAAAGTTCCCACGGTCACAGCATCGACCCTCACTCATCTCTCCATCATTCTTGGTGGCGCCAACAGAAAACAAACCTGCTAAGAAATGGAACTTTCGGAAGGTACGATGGCAGACATTTGCAGCAGACACAGACTTGAGCATCAAGTCCCTGCCACCACCGGACTGCAATAATACAGACGATGCTTGTAAAGCATACTGCGGCATGTTAACAAACGCAGCAAATCGAAACATCCCTCGAGGGAATTTGCCATGGGAATGGTTTAGGTGAGTGGAAAAAAGAAAATGAATAACATTTTGATGCATAACAAGCACACGATGTGAATTATCGCCCACTCCTGTGACTATATTTATAACAACAACTACGTCACTCTAGACCTGGAGTGATCGGCCGACCAACATTACGCAACAACGCGATACGCCTGGATGTGCATCGTTTACCGATTACATAACTACTGCCACCGAACATGCCAAAGCCATGTAAGGCTAAGAGCTGCTCGGGCGAATCTGATGCTATTGCACTAAGACTGGTGGAGCTATTAAATGATGATAGCGTAGTGGCAAAACTCAGAAAAGCATTGTATCCTAGTGTAATTGCTGAGAAAATCGATGGACTAAACATTCGCATAGAACAATTAACTAAACAACTACAGGCTAAAGACTCGAGAATAGCCCAACTTGAAGAAAAAGTCAACGCACTCGAAGAATCAGCTGACAAACTTGAACAATACACTCGTCGCCCAAACTTAACTTTCCACGGCATCGCGGAAAGAAGCGAGGGTGAGGACACTGACACCATAGTGCTTGAGATTATCAATGACAAGATGAAAACTGCGCCGCCACTAGCGAGAGAAGACATAGAGCGAAGCCATCGCCTTGGCGCTAAACGAGCCACGGGGTCCCGCCCAATCATTGTGCGCTTTAAGACAGAGCGAAAGCGTGATAACGTTTTCCGCAGTCGCTTTAACTACTACAGAAGAAATAGCAATGCACAGGTCTTCGTTAACGAAGATTTAACAAGTCGTAGGTCAATGTTGGCTTATGAATGCAGAAAACTGAAAAATCAAAAAAAGATCAACGACTGCTGGACTGCCAACGCTAAAATTATGGTCAAAGACCTCAGTAATAACATCAAAGAAATCACAAGTGTAAATGATTTCCAGTTGTATATATGTAAGTGATCACCAGTTGTACATCTGTAAATGATCTCCAGTTGTACGTTATTGTCAATGAAAGCATTGATAAATTGATAATCTGTAATACATTCAAGATTATTGTGTGATTCTATTTTTCGGGTATTTCTATTTTTATGTATTGCTGGGCTTCTGTCGGTTATAATTAATATCAACATGCTAATTCATATTTTCAAAAATAATAATTACATAATCTACTTATGCTGTATGACCAACTGCAATTAACAGTTTGCAGTATTGCTGATATATTTGATGATATATGGGTTATTCGTGCCCTTTTGTGTTTGTTTTCTTTTTTCTTTCTTTTTTGTATGAATTACATTTAAATAACTAGTATTATAACTAATAGTTTCTCTCCTCATAACATTAGTAATGCTTGATTACTTTTGATATCTTGATACTG
This sequence comes from Escarpia spicata, assembly GCA_963995525.1. NCBI lineage: Eukaryota > Metazoa > Annelida > Polychaeta > Sabellida > Siboglinidae > Escarpia > Escarpia spicata. The sequence continues at coordinate 13,798,031 of OZ023212.1, forward strand.
GACTAATCATGACATTATATCTCTTCTATTATTATTTTTAAATTGACAACAGTTAATCTATATGCAGTCACTGTTGATAACATAACTCACCCCTTTCCCTGGCGTTACGCCTTATATTCATGACCCAACACCCAATCTGTCATGTTTTTTTCTTATCTTTTATATTTATTTATTCTAAGTCTAGTCTTGACTACTCTGATATCTGCACAGTCACACATGGAGTATTTCTTAACATTCACAAAATAAATACACACAAGTTCACTCTTTTGTAAAATACCTAACATACAGGTATGTACAATGGCTTGCTATATATATTTTTTTATATCCGATCCTAAGCAATGACTTCTGATGTGACATTTCTCTCCCACTTGGGAGGTATCCGAAACTGTTCTTTAATAAATCTTCTAGATATAAACGAAAATAGTACTGAACAAAATGAACCTCAGTTGATCCATTGTTCTTCATACTATGACATCGATATGTTTCACAAGTTAGCACATACAAATACTGATAATTTTAGTACCGTAAGCTTAAATATTCAATCTATTAATGCTAAATTTGATGAACTTGAAATTTTTATAGAGCTTCTAAATACTAAACAATTTAAATTTAGAATTATATGTTTGCAAGAAACATGGAAGTCAAATAATTATGATTTATCTCAATTCAGTTTACACGGATATGATCTAATTGCTCAGGGGAAAAATTGTAGTGTCAAATGTGGTTTATTAATTTATGTAGATAATAAATATAAATATCAAGTACTTAAGAATATCAACTGGAGGCAGCTTATCAAAAACACTTACTATTGGAAACATATACAAACCGCCAAGGTCATTAAATCAAAATATTACAGATTTCATAGCTGAATTTTCAACAACAATGGCTACTCTAGAAAGTTGTAATAATATAATAATTTAAGACGATTTCAATATCAATCTACTTAAAATAAATGAGAACAAAATATATAGTGAATTCTTTGATACTATAATTTCATATGGTCTCTATCCACAAATTACCTTTCCAACTCGCTTCACCAGAACTAACGAAATCTACAAAATAAGGCAGCTATGCATAATGTTAAACTTGAGATAAATTCGGATCCAACGTATAACAAACTAAACAAATCTCCTATGGCTGACCCCAATTTAAATTATAACATAATACACGAAGAAATTATGCATGCTAAGAATAAGCATATGCCTGTTAAAATCATGAAATATTATAAATACAAACATAAGCATTCAACCTGGATCACACACGGTCTTCTAAAATCAATCAAATATCGAGATTCACTTTATAAGAAATACAAAATGTCTAATCCAAATTTACCTATGTACGAAGTCATTCTAACTAACCTAAAAACATATAATTTAATATTAAAGAAAAACATTCGTACTGCCAAACAAATGTACTTTGAGTCACGCTTTAACTGATGTAAAGATGACATTAGAAATACACGGAAAACCATAAATTAATTTATTTCCAAAAACAATACAAACAACACTTTTTTGTTTAAAAGTAACGGCATAACTATAACAGATAAAACGGTTATTGCAAACCAATTTAACAACTATTTTACAAGTATAGGTCAGTCGACAGCACAAGACATTCATTACAATGGTAATAAGGATTATAATTACTACTAAAATATAATGTTCATTCCGTTTTCAGTCTATTAAATGTTGATGAAGAAATAGTCAAGAAAACCATTGAAAGCCTTCCCAATAAAAACAGTAGTGGCTGTGATGGTATTTCCTGTAAACTTTTGAAAATAATTGAACCCTCCATCATCAAACCATTAACCCTGGTTATAAATCAAGTAATAAATACTGGTATATTTCCCGATACACTAAACTCGCTAAAGTAATTCCTATTTTTAAGACAGATGACCCATCTGTTTTTAAAAATTATAGACCCCTATCTCTTCTTCCAACTATTTCAAAAGTGATAGAGAAAATAATACCTAGTCAACTAACAGCATACTTTAATGATTCTGATCAATTTGTTAAAAATCAATATGGTTTTAGGAAAAAACACTCTACCGAGTTTGCATCACTTGAACTAGTAGATAGAATAATTACACAAATTGATAAAAATGATGTTCCTTTCAGTATTTTTCTTGACCTTTCTAAGGCCTTCGATACAATTGATCACTCGATACTATTAAATAAACTAAGATATTATGGATTACAGAGTCCTACCCTGAATCTATTTAATAGCTACTTAAGCAATAGAAGACAATGCACCGAATTTCAAAATGAAAGTTCTGATATTCTACCTATCACAATTGGTGTACCACAAGGATCTATTCTTGGTCCCCTATTATTAATAATATACATTAATGATTTTCCTAAAGCTAGCGAAATGTTTAACTTTATTATGTATGCCGACGATACCACCTTATTTAGCACTATCACTTATTTTTATGGTAATTCCCCAAATAGAAATATCGAATCGGCAATAAATGATGAACTCCTTAAAATACTTGAATGATTAAACATTAATAAATTATCATTAAACAGAAACAAATCTACATATATGAATTTTCACATGGAAAATAAAGCTGTCGATAACTTTACGCTCAATATCAATGTTACAAACATAGAAAGAGTGGATGTATTAAATTTTGTAGGACTTACTTTAGATACAAATTTAAATTGGAATAAACACATTGAAAAAGTATCAAACAAGTGCTCCAAAACAGTCGGCATCTTAAACAAACTAAAATATGTCTTTTAATGTATGTGTCCAATTTATTTTTAAACATATTCACACTACTAGCACCAACACAATCAGGAGACAATCTGTTCCATTCATTTACAGTCCTTTGTGAGAATGAGAACTTTCTTATATCTAATCTACACTGCTCCTTTACTAATGTAACTTCATGCCCTCTGGTCCTTCTATCTTTCTTAACTGAGAAAACATATTTCTATCAATGTTTTCATAACCATTCAATATTTGAAACATTTCTATCTGATCTCCTCTCAATCTCCTGATCTCTAGTGTTGTTAAACCGCTATTTTTTAGGCGTGTTTCGTAACTAAGATCCCTCAGTTTAGGTATAATTTTAGTTACTCTCCTCTGTACTCTTTCTAGCATATCTATGTCCTTCCTGCGATATGGTTTGAATACAATATTCTAAATCAGGCCTAACTATTGTTTTGTACAGCGGTATTATTAGCACTTTTTCCTTATACGTTATGTTTTGCCTAATTAATCCAATGATTTGATTTCCCTTTGAAGCAGCACTACCGCTCTGAAACCTTCATATCAGCACTAATGGTTAACCCTAAGTCCTGTTCTTTAACAGTAGTACTTAGTACAGAACCTCCCATTGTGTATTGTACATCTTCGTTCCCATGTCCTGTGTGGAGGCATTTACATTTCCTAAAATTGAACAACATTTGCCATTTTTCAGACTATTTTATCAACCTGTCAAGATCATCTTGTAAATGTTGTCTATCTCCATCACTTTTAATCATTCTAAAAAATGTTGTAGCATCCGCAAATTTCAACACCTTACTTGTTATATCGTCATCCAAATCGTTGATATATATTTATTAAGAATAATATAGGTCCCAGTACTGATCCCTGTGGTACCCCACTCAAAACTGATTTCCAGTTTGAAGCCTCCCCATCAACTACTACCCGTTGACTTCTGTCAATTAGCCATTTTTCTATCCAGTTAATTAAACCATTTCCTATGCCATGGGCTTTTAGTTAAAGCAGTAACCTTTAATGTGGCACTTTGTCGAAAGCTTTCTGAAAATCTAGGTAGATGATATCTACTGGTGATCCCTCATTTATCCACTTAGTGATATCTTCCAAAAACATAACATATTTGTTAAGCAAGACCTCGCTTTTTGAAACCCATGTTGAGATGGGTTTAACAAGTTATGTTTAACAAGAAAATCCACCATGTGATCTTTAATTAGTCGTTGTAATAATTTGCAAATCACTAACGTTAAACTCATTGGTCTGTAGTTCTCTGTCTTGTTTCTGGAACCTTTTTTTAAATAACGGTATAATGTTCGCTTCTTTCCATTCTAAAGGAACCACGCCCTCTTCTAATGACAAGTTTAAAATTGTGGCAAGTGGTATGCTAATTTGTTCTACAATTTCCACTTGCTACACTCTTGCTGTCTTGTTTTATATTACAAGCAAATTTTTTTTCGTAGCTTTTCTTAGAATTTCTAATTTCAGTTGTAGCCTGGTTTAGTGCTTCTTTATAAATGTTGTAGTCTTCGTCATTATATTACTTCCACATCTGTTGTTTGTACTTAATTTTTCTAATGGCTTCTTTCGATAAGTATTTCTTTCTGGTCCGTTTCCCTTGTTTTTTGAAAGGAACAAATTTATCTACGATGCACTCTATTTCATTCTTTAAGATATTCCAGCATTCTGTTGCTGTCTTATTCTTCAATGTGTTGTTCCAGTCTATCTTTGCTAAATATTTCCTCATTTCCTTATATCTTCCTTTGTGGAAATTTCTCCTGAATTGCTTTTTATTATTTCTTTATGATTTTACTGTGATAGTAAAATGTATCTGGTTGTGATCACTACTTCCCAGAGGCTCACATAATTTAACAGTGTCAACTAATTCATTCTGTGAGGACAAAACTATGTCTAACACATTCTCACCCCTGGTTGGCTCTAGCACATGTTGAGAAAGGAAACTGTCTTGTACTAAATCTAAAAACTTGTGGTCCTCACTCCCCGTAGTCTGTAGAGATTTCCATTGTATATGCCCATGGTTAAAATCTCCCGTAATAATACAGTCCCGTTTGCTAACTTCCCTTATAGCATTTTGTACTTTTTCTTTCTCTTCTACACTTATGTTTGGACTTCGATAAACTAACCCAACCGTTAACGCTGAGTTTCCTGTAACTATGTTACACCAAACAGCTTCTTTGCAGTCTGCTTCTCTTTCTAATTTTATTTCATAAGCCTGAATATATTCTTTAACATATAAAATAACTCCACCTCCCCTTCTTCCTATTCTATCTTTCCTAAACATTACATAGCCTGTTAGTCCCAATTCGGCATCTGATATATCAGTGGTGGCCCATGATTCGGTTATACCTATTATGTGAGGGTCAATATCTTCTACCATAATGTTTAGTTCATTTCTTTTGTTTTTTGTTTACTATGCTCCTTGCATTTAAACAAACGCATTTATATCCTGATTCAGTTTTCCAGGCTGTTCTTTGCTGATTTATTTGTGCTGTCTTTATCTATGCCTCCAGTTTCAGGCTTTTCTGTGAGTCCCCCCTGCGAATCTAGTTTAAATAGATGCAACCTGTCCCACTGTCAGCACATTGCAGCAAGTTCTCTGAAAAAACTGCTGCCCCCTTCCACTTAGAAGGAGGCCATCTCTCATGTACATATCTTCCGTCCCAACAAAGTATCCCCATAAATATACGAATCCCACCCCCTCTTCTTTACACATCTGCTCAACTAGTGCTGTTTCTCTTGTCACCTTTCCTCCTGTCATCGTCCCTCCCAACCCATTCAGAACAAAACATGAATTTGCCAAAAGATGTCTTAGATACAGTTTGCCACATGTCATTAACAATACCTCAAAGTTAGTCACAGAGAAGATTGGAACACATAGCTTCAGAGGTTTTGGTAATTATGCAAAAAACAATTTATTAGAAAAATACGTAGATACGTGTACAATATTAAACTGCTATACATGCTATCAAAGTCATTAAACCTGTATTATTGTATGTGATATGTATGGATATGTATTATATATATATATATATATATATATCAGCATATGGATATTGTATTTGTGCATGTACACATGTTTTTTGTTTGTTTTGTTTTTCCACAAGTATATTGATGTGTACTATTGACAACTAGTATTTGTTTATGTTAACATACCATTAATACTCCAATACATGCATATATGTAATCAAGTAATCTCGGTTTCTTTTCCTGCACATTTATATTTGCACTTCCTTCGGTAAAACTGTGTTGAAACACATTATTATTGTGGCTCCTATGAGAGCGACTGTTATTGTCTTAATAGGAGTCACATACCCCTTCTAATTTGAAATTACACTGCATTTGTAGATATGAATATATATGCCTATTCATGTTACGTTAATTTGATATTATACATATATTGTAATTGGGGTCTAAATAAAACGTTCTTGTTCTTCTTGTTCTTGAGGCTGCTGCAGTCATGATATTTCAATATGTCTATCATCTGGGAATCCACCATGTGGAAGACATGGATCAGTTAACCCTATAATTGGTATAGACATCAATACAGTGTATCATGTTTCTATGTTGTGTAGAAGCAGAGATAACCAGACAGATGATTTCCATGGCAGCCATTTTGTTTTCAATATGGCCATCATCTGTGAATAATGCAAGTGGCACAACTGGATTCATTGACCTTGAAACATATTAACCACCTATGGATTTGTCATATGGAGTCCTCCATGTCAAGAGGCACTAAAATTATGTTTGCAAAGCGTCTATGCATGGCAGCCATCTTGAATTAATTTCAATATGGCCATCATCATTCTGTTGGCATAGAATATGGCAGAAATGAATTTCTTGACCCTGAACATGTTGGTGAAGACACAAAGAACGTGCTTATATGTTGCTTCAAAGCTTAGGTATTTGGGTGATGAATTTCCATGACGGCCATGTTGACTGTCAATATGGCAAATATCCTTTGATACTGCACATGGCAGAAATGGATTCCCTAACCTTGGAAATGTTGGTTTAGACATCAAGATCATATTTATATGTTGTTTAGAAGCTGATATACTTGCCTAATGGATTTCCGTGGCGGCCATTTTAAAAATCAAGATGGTGGCTCGGTACCATCTCGATAGCGATGGGTACCTAGCTTTATATAATTACACATATCATAAACTACATATCTGCCAATTTTCATGCTTTTGTCAAAAAGTGCACAATTCGTCAAATTTCTGGCTGTTAGCTGCTGTACTATATCTGATCTTCTCTTAATGGTCTTGTCTCTAGTATTGTCAAACGACATACTTTTAAGCGTATTTCGTAACTAAGATCCCTCAGTTCTGAAATCATTTTAGTCGCTCGCCTCTGTACTCTTTCTATCAAATATATTCCTTTTAGGATACAACTTCCACACTTGTATACAGTATAGTATGACTACTAACTATTGCTTTCTACAGCGGTATAATTTGTTCTTTTTTCTTATACGTTATATTTCTCCTAATTAATCCAAGAATTTGATCGCTGAGACCTTTGAAACTGCAATTTCAAAGTGTAATAAAATTACTTTTGAAAGGTCAAATCTAAATGGCACAATTTCCTTCAAAAGACCAATACGATACACGGGAATTACTGGAAGTTGTACGGAACAAACAAGTAATGAGAGTCGTGTACATTACCAGTGTGGCTGTACTTCGAAGTGGATGTCCATGACCATCACGACCGGACCTTTTGCTATGCGGATGCCGACACTTCTGGCGTGTATAAGTCCGAGCTGTTTGGGGCTGCGATAGATCACGATCGAGATGTTTTTGAATACAGACGCCGCGTAGTTCTCCAAAATATCCTTGTGAAGTTCTGAATCGAAACAACAGCGCGTCGTTAATTTTAAATCTGTAGATGCGGCGATATGTTGGTGGCGTGACGGTGACAATATTGTCAACGACGATGACGATCAAACAGGTTGGACGGTACGAGAGACGTGACAGACTTACCATTGAGACTGTGATAGTCAACGATGACGACATGTCACGGCATGAGGGACGTCACATAGTTACCACTGATACTGGGATCGTCAACGATGACGACACTTCACGGCACGAGAGACTTGGCAAACGTACCATTGAGAATGGGATCGTCAACGGTGTAACGCACGAGTGACGGGACAGATTTACGATTGAGATTATTGTCGTCAACGATGACGACACGTCACGACACGAGATACACGACAGACTTACCATTGAGAATGAGATCGTCAACGATGATGATATGTCACGGCACGAGATACATGACAGACTTACCATTGAGACTATGGTCGTCAACGATGACGATCTCTCTCAGGAGGCGTGCCGGGGTGTGCTGTACGAGGGAGTGAAGCGTATGGATGATCTCGAGCAGGTCTTCATTCGTGTGGAAGCACGTCACGATGGACGCCTGGGGCAGCACCGAAATGTCCCCGTACACCTTGCTCTTGCATCTGTCCAAGTCCACCAATACACAGAATGAATACAGTCGAACTTCGTTTTACGGTCACCTCGGGTATACAGCCACTTCGCAATTAAGGTCACCTAGGGATAGTCCCAAATTTGTTCCATATACAGTAAAGTATAGGAAAGTAGTTCCACTAATACGGTCACCTCGCTATTCAGGTAACTTTTATCCAGTCCCATGGGTAATCTTAATAGAGAAGTTCCGCTGTACACTCGTTAGACAATGCCATAGGACGCGGTATGATTAGACCTACGCTATTTGGCAAAATCGTGAGGTTACTTTGGTTGATACGTTAACCCGTCAATCGCAGTCACTGGTCCAACCTCATCTGGTACGCAACAAAGAGTACTTTCCGCACGTTGCGGATATAATTAAAAATACATATACTTACCAGGTAAACCGATGCACCAGTTCATATCCATGTAACAATAATACTGAACTGAATAATTTGTTTCTCATTCCCGTACACTTTTGTACATTCACGAAGTATTGATAAGCAGAGAGTAATGTACGCTGTAAATAGTGTGTGGTTTCTTTCCTTCATATAATTGAATGAATGACATGTGGTTTCTGTAATTTACACACTATTGTTGAATGTTGTTAATGTTAGGTGGTAGGCTCTAATTGTATCAGATACATAATTGGAATAACAGTTTTTTTAATTATCAATTTCTAAATTATTACTTAAACAACAAGGCGAAAGCCCGCCTTTTCATTTTAGTGGGGGACGTCCAGCTAGAAATTCCTACGTTTCTTTGGGGAAAACTGGTTACGCGACGGAAATGATAATGATGACGGTTTCTTGCGTCGTGACTCCTAACTTTGCACTTTGCTTCTGGCAATGTTCTTGTTCAAGCGTGACGTCTGGCAGCGATCAGCGTCAGACCAATGGAACTCAGTAGACTGGTCGATAACATCAGCACTGACAACGTAGTGGCGTATACATCCCGTTCGAGAGTCACGATTTGTAGTCACGAACTGGCAAAACTGCTTGTCTAATCGGTCAGTGTGACATCTTATGAGGGACGTAGTTAATATTCTTCTAAAACACTAGTATTGGACAAGGCATAACTAAATGTGACCAGTCATATATAACACAGTTTGGCGAATACAGAGGTACCAGGCATATCGCGAAGGTGGTTTTTCTTTTACTGTAGGCCTACGGAATATATCGATCTACCGTTTATCAGTCAAAATATACCACCAAATCTTCATTTCAAGATATATAATTAACTCGTTTTGAATCTAATTACATCTGCAAACCAACATTTCAAGTTGAACATATTTTTATGAAAGTGAACTAACATTAATTAAATAATCAAAAAATATTCGGTTTGCAGAGGAAACTTCTTTTGACACACGCCTCGCGAATACAACGCGAACTTCTTGGCGCCAGATCGTCAGATCTACCGCTTTGTGTCATATGTCACGATAAATAAATAAAAGTAATTATATAGCGCCCGATCAATTAAAATTGTTCTCGGGCGCTTTACATACATGCACACATATATAATAATATTTTACATAAAAAGAAATGCTAACTAAGAAATAAATGTGTAAACAAATATAATATTATCTTAAATATAGTTACTAAAAACAATTTAAAGAATAGAGATAATTAAAAACGGTTACATAAATGGATGTATGTGAACGACAGGGACATACTGAGTTTTATGTGGAAAAACAGCGTTAATTAATTGAAACATAGGCACCGTAGCTATCAAACTGATACACATTTGGCTACGAGGGTATTCGCGCATGCGCGGTAGACACTCCTATATAAGCATATGCAATGAGAGGGTCTGCCTCCATTCTGCGAATCGTTCGAAGTATAACACGGTTAATTTTGGCCTTGCCTGAATTTTGAATTTCGATTTGCGAGTTTTAGTATAATGGTGGTTGTTGTGGATTAGTTTTGTGTGTGTAGTGATTGAATTAAACATTTCATCCGAGTTGTTTAAAGTGTTTTAGGTGACCGGTCTTTGAATATGAGAATTCGAAAAAGCACGCCATTTTGCATTCGTTCATCTTGTGAAAGCAGGTGGGTATTGGTGTCGCTTAATAGTGATAAGTCGAGTTGCTTCGGGATGGCGACATGCCGCGACAAAGTGTGGATAGTCGGAGACTCGCACGTTTTCTGGCTGGAGAAGTTTGTCGCATCGACCGAGGTAAGATTTTCCGGTTCATTGTTAGACTGCGTGGATTGCCAGATAGCATTTCACGGGCATCGTGGGGGAACTGTGGCTTCGCTGGCAGGTAATAGAAGTCTTAGGAGGCAGTTAGCCATCGAATGCCCTAGCGGGTGTGTGCTGTGTATCGGCGGTAACGACATTGATCACGCAGGGCCCCCGCACACACTGAAGGTAGGGATGCGTTTGTACAAATTCGCCCAGGAGTTGTTGGGCCTGGGCCTTAAAAAGGTGGTCGTGACTCAAATTGTGAGAAGGGAATCATATCGACACATCACCTACGAGGAAGGTACGAGTAGAGTTACGGAAATTAACGAGTTTTTGAAGGCTGTGTGTGATGCTCCCAGTTTATCGTTCTGAAGACACAAAGGGTTTTGGAATGTCCAGCGTCAAATATTCCGTCCGGATGGGGTCCATTTTAATGACTTGGGTAACCACAAACTGTTTCATAGCATAAAAGGTGCAGTGTTTAGTGCAGTGAAGTCGGTTCACCAGTATCAGTAATCGGGCAATAAAAGGGGTAGCTGCCGCTAAATTACGGCGGCTATGGTATACTATAGAGAGTTATTACTTAACCAACATGCAAAAACTGAGGCATGTTCAATATACCATGGGCAGCCAAGCTGCTGCGGAGGCTTTGGATTGCAAGTATTTAACCAACATGCAAAACTTTGGAGGCATGTCCTGTATAACTTACTTTTTAACATTACCAAGTGACTCGGGTGGCTTTGGTTTGAGATTATATAACCACCATGCAATCAGTTGGAGGCATGCTTTATCTAGGTAGCTTAGACCGCCAAGCAATTACGGAGGCTTTGGATTTTTAGTAATTAACCCACATGCAAAATTTTGGAGGCATGTCCTATACAACTTACATTGCCAAGCGATTGGGAAGCCTAAGCGATTCAGGAGACTTTGGTTGTAATTATTTAACCACCATGCACACAGTTGGAAGCATGTTTTATCTATGCAGCTTAGACCGCCAAGCAATTACGGAGGCTTTGTAATTTTAGCAATTAACCCACATGCAAAATTTTGGAGGCATGTCTTATACAATTCAGTTTACCAAGCGATTCGGGAGGCTTTGGTTTGTGATTAGTTACCCACTTTGAAAACAGTTGGAGGCATGTTTTATCTATGCATCTTCGACCGCCAAGCAATTATGGAGGCTTTGGACTTTTAGCAATTAACCCACATGCACAATTTTGGAGGCATGTCCTGTGCAATTTATTTTACCAAGCGATTCGGAAGGCTTTGATTTGTGATTAGTTACCCACTTTGAAAACAGTTGGAGGCATGTTTCATCTATGCAGCTGAGACCGCCGGGCAATTACGGAAGTTTTGGAAGGCTTTGATTTGTGTGCGGACAGGCGATGCCTTCGTCTACAGCTGATCCGGTCGCTTCGACTAGCCGACAGGAGGTGGCACCGACTAGATCTGCCGCATCGGCAGTTGCTCCTCCTTGGCCGACAGTGGATGGCATGGTAGAGGGCCACCCCGTGCCAGGTATTGTTGACGCAATCAATGTACTGCCAAAGAATACTCAGAATAGGGTAGCCAGTCTGGTTTTGCAAACTTTGGCACTACATGCTCATGTCCCAGAGAAAGTTAGGGCTAAGATTTGGGTGGGGGAGTATGTAGATTTATACACTCTGCTGCCAGAGGTTAGCATGCAACAGCTGGATTATAACCTAACGATTCGACCAGGGGGTGATAATAGTAACCCTGCAGTTTGCATGACCCCAAAGTCAAGACCCGAAATTCGCACTTTTAGTCAGTGGTCCAGGGCGTTTCAAGTGTACATGTCCGTGTTCTTGGTGAAGCCAGTCAATGCCCTGGCGGCACCAAAGATGCTAAAGTATATGCAGGTGATTAGAAATCTGTCAGAGCAGGGTGGGAACTGGCGAGGGTACGATGAGTCGTTCAGGACGCTAATGCGTAGCGAGGGATGGGCCTGGGACTGCATAAACTATGAGTTGTGGTTCAATGCTTCACAGCAGCAGATACCCAGGGTGGCACCACAGGTGGGACCTTCTTTTCTTGGCAGAGGTACGGGTCCCCGCACGAACCGGGTCTGCTTTGCGTATAACCAGGGACGCTGTCTGCGGAATCCCTGTCCTTTCAGGCATCTCTGCAGGTGGTGCAGTGGGGGCCTCCCTGGATTCCAATGCACCAAGTTTCGTATCCGCAAATCAGGCAATTTCCAGCGACCAATGCCCAGACAGTAAGCATGCCATGCCCTCGCCAGTTTCACCAGTCGCTCTAAGCGAAGTGTTAGAGGGTTACGATGTTGTAAAAAGCCGGTATCTTGTTAATGGGTTTGCTTCAGGATTTGAAATAGGTTGTTTGGACGTACCAATACAGAACACAGAGGTCAACAACATGAAATCTGCTTTTGAATTCTCTCAGGTAATCGATTCAAAGTTAAAAAAGGAATTAGAACTGGGTAGGATTTTAGGTCCCTTTCCAGTGCCACCAGCTAATCCGGCTTACAGGATCTCACCGCTAGGTGTTGTGCCTAAGAAAGTGCCAGAGGAATTTAGAGTGATTCACAATTTATCTTACCCAGATGGTAATTCAGTTAACGATTACATTCCCAGGGAATTTTCCACTTTGCAATATGCAACGATACAAGATGCCATTTTTTTCATTAAGGATTCTGAGGACATTGTTTATATGGCTAAAGTAGATGTAGAGGCAGCCTTTCGAATTATACCTATTGCTAAGACAGATCAGCCTTTGTTAGGTTTTCAATGGAGAGGACTTTATTACATGGATGCTGTGTTACCTATGGGTTGTTCGAGTTCTTGCCCCATCTTTGAAACTTTCAGCACTGCGATTGAATGGGTTGCTATGAAAAAATTAGGGGTAACAAAGGTGATTCACGTAATTGATGACTTCCTGTTTTTAGCTAGTTCTCATGCTAAATGTCTCAGTGATATGCAAGCGTTTATCAAGCTATGTGGGCAACTTGGTGTCCCATTGGCGCCAGGGAAGTCAGTGGGGCCATCTACAACACTGCAATTTTTGGGTATAACGTTAGATACCGTAAGCATGAAAGCACGTCTGCCTAATAATAAGCTAGCACAGTGTAGATCATTGTTGCAGTCGTTTTTGAGCAGGGAGAAAGTCACACTAAGGGAATTGCATTCGCTCATAGGGGTATTAAACTTCAGCTGTTATGTAATCCCAGGAAGTAGTTTTTTACGGCGGTTAATTGATAAAACTTTGGGTGTCAAAAGGCCACAGTTTCACATTAGACTGTCTAGACAGGTGAAGCTAGATCTGCTAACTTGGCAGGAGTTTTTAACAAGTGTCAACGGAAAAGCCTTCTTCGTGGATGACAACTTTCTTACTGGGGATTACTTGCAATTATTTACGGATGCCTCAGGGGGCGTCGGCTATGGGGCGGTGTGTGGCCCCGAGTGGTTTTCTGGTAGATGGCCAATTTCTTGGAATGACCTCAATATCACAGTGTTAGAGTTATATCCAATTGTAGCGGCTGTGGAGACGTGGAGTGCTTCATGGGCCAACAGTAGTGTATGCTTATACACAGATAATGAGGCATTGGTCGCGATCATTAATAAGCAGACGTCCAAGGAACCTTGTGTAATGGTGTTAATGAGAAAGTTAATTCTTTCTTGCTTGCGTTATAATATTCACTTTACGGCTCGCCATGTTCCAGGTCATGACAATACTCTCGCTGATAAATTATCTCGTTGTCAGATAGACGAGTTTCTGGCCCTGGCTCCATGGGCCAATTCCGAACCAGCGACGGTGCCGTTCCACGTCTCCCCAGCCGCCTTAGGGACACTATCCAAGTACTGATGCAGGCGTCATTGACATCGTCATCAAAGGCCCAGTATGAAAGGGCTTGGGCAAAATTTGTAGTTTTTTTTCAATCGTTATGCTCTGTTCCTCGGTTACCTGTGCCCATCGCTATGATGATGGGTTTTATTGCGTATTTACATAATGCGGGGGTATGCGCCTGCGTCTATTATTTCTACGGTCTCGGCCATTTCATATTTTCATAAAATTAATGGTTTGCAGGACCCAGCCAAGAATGCAATGACTGAGGGCCTTCAGTCATTGCAGGTCGATGGACAGTGTATTGCGGGCACTTCAATTTATCTAGCAAAATTTCTCAGAATTTTTTTTCTTGTTAGGGGTACAGGTGTGGCTCCATTATTTGCATATGCGGATGGTACACCTATGCTACGTCGCGAGTTCGATATGCTTCTAAAACGTCTACTGGAGTTTTGCGGGTTAAGCCCGAGAGTGTTTAAAGGGCACAGCTTCAGAATTGGGGCCGCAACATCAGCTGCATTGCGAGGTGAATCAGATGCGCAAATTAGAGCTGCAGGTAGATGGTCGTCTGATGCGTTTAGGAAGTACATTCGCATATCGTAGGGTGGCACTGTAGGAACAGGGGTTTTTCAGTTAGGTTTTATTCTCACGCTGTTACGGTGGCTCTGTGATGTCGGTTTTTCAATTAGGTTTTAATTTTACTTTGTTGCAACTACAGGGGATATGGCACAGTCTTCTGGGATAGACTGGGTGTTACACAACTGGAATATGACTAGTACTCTGACATGGGCGGAGTTTGTGGTTGTATTTCTGTTGGGTACTCCGAGTGGGGGGGATTAGTTTGGGCTCTGACAGGGGTGGCGACTTTACCTAGCTTACCTATCATTTCTGGGATAAAAGGGGGTACACAATGGGGATATGACCTTGATTCTGACAGTGGCGGAGTTAACAGTTGTATCTCTGTTGGGTACTCCTGAGTTAGGAATACTGTGGTAATGGGGTTTTCAATTAGGTTTAATCTACTTTATTGCGGCTACAGGGGGTATGGCACAGACGCTGTCAGGGACGGCGTCTGTCGCTGTATCTTCTGGGATAGAATGGGTGTTACACAACAGGAATATGACCGGTACTCTGACAGTGGCGGAGTTAGTGGTTGTATTTCTGTTGGGTACTCCGAGTGGGGGGGGGATTAGTTGGGCTCTGACAGTGGTGGGGTCTTTACCTAGCTTTTCGAATGTTTCTTGGATAAAAGGGGGTACACAATGGGGATATGACCGGGATTCTGACAGTGGCGGAGTTAACGGTTGTATCTCTGTTGGGTACTCCGAGTTGGGGGATTAGTCTAGGCTCTGGCAGTGGCAGAGTCTAATGCTGGGACATGAGTAATTTATATTATACTTGATGGTTATTATTACCTGTAGCTTTTGTAGGTTTTAAGTCTTATTTGGTGGGGCTCGGTCACAATTTGGGTGACCTGGTGGCGGAGTGACCCCCACCCATATGGTGAATGTCGCATATTAGTCAGTAGTCATTTACTTATTAGGCATATTATTATCAATGGTGTGACCACACAATGCATTTGCGAATTATACATATTGTCTTAAATTAGCAGTCAGGGGCCGGCATGCTTGCTGTGATTATTTGATTTTATTATAGTTGTGTACAATTACTAGTGCTGTAATAAATGTCATTAACTTGGCCTGTTTCAATCTATACTTGACTTGTGTTGTTTTTCTGCATAAATGGATGTATGTGAACGACAGGGACATACTGAGTTTTATGTGGAAAAACACCGTTAATTAATTGAAACATAGGCACCGTAGCAATCAAACTTATACACATTTGGCTACGAGGGTATTCGCGGTGCGATTCGCGCATGCGCGATATACATTCCTATATAAGCATATGCAATGAGAGGGTCTGCCTCCATTCTGCGAAATCGTTCGAAGTATAACACGGTTAATTTTGGTCTTGCCTGAATTTTGAATTTCGATTTGCGAGTTTTAATATAATGGTGGTTGTTGTGGATTAGTTTTTGTGTGTAGTGATTTAATTTAATTAACTTGGCCTGTTTCAATCTATACTTGACTTGTGTTATTTTTCTGCATAAATACATATATCAAGACATGCTTAACAATTATTTTAAATACATTCATTTATACAAGAAGAATAACCATAAATATGCTAAAAAACGAATAAAAAAATCAAACGAAAGCACATAAAATATCCTCGTCGGTGAATTGTAAAAACGCTTGTTTAAAAAGGTGAGTCTTCAAAAGTGTTTTAAACACTTGTAATGATGTTGCTGTCCTGAGCGTGGGAGGCAAATTGTTCCATAGAACCGCGGAGCAAACCACGAAACGGTGATCACCATGAGTAACAGTTTCTGAGGCAGGTACGAACAAAAGGCGAGGCTGCGAGGTAGATCGTAGAGTTCTATTGATGGGACGGTAGCCAATTAACTCACTTATGTAGTCCGGCGCAATAATAAACAGCAGCACTTTGTAGGTCGGTCTTAAATGAACGGATAGCCAGTGTAAACGCTGCAACACGGATGTGATGTGTTCGTATTTCTTCGTGAGAGTAATTAGGCGAGCGGCACAGTTCTGCACCCTTTGTAGATGTTGCATTACCGTGTGTGGGAGACCATAATTGTTGTACATTTCCTATCCAGTGTCGCGGCAATGTCATTCTTGACACGGAGTAGCGCTGTTTCTGTGGAGTGTCCACGACGGTATTCAGACTGAAAAGGGTTCATCATCGAGCGTGCTAATTTGTTATGCAACGACTTTTTTAATCAATTTCAAAACAAATGGCAAGTTCGACACTGGCCGGTAGTTGCTCAAAATGTCTTGTCCACGGTGGTTTTAGCTATAATATAACCACGGTGGTTTCAGCTATATAGCCGTATCGTAACTAGGGACGCTGTTACTGGAATAATCACTAGAGGGCGTTATCACGTAACTACGGACGCTGCTAACGTAACTAGGGACGTCTTTATAGCCGCTAGGGCTAAACTAATTACTGGGCTACTTGCTAGGTGGCACCTTTATAGCATCAATCAAAAGTGACAGGCCATCAATCACGTTTTTTATGAGTAGGTTCCCGATTTCTCTCGGGTTACACAAAACCCTTTGATCTTTTTTTTATAAGTAGGTTCCCGAAAAAGATAAGGACGTTTTTTATGCACGTAGTTAGGCCTAAAGTAGGTCAAAAAGGGGCGGGGCGAGCGCCAACCTTACCTACATACTACTTCCAGCGTAGGTTTTTCAGGTGTGGTTTAACGATTGCATGCTTGAAGTCAGCAGGTACATTTGATGAGGTGAGAGACGCGTTTATTGTAGCGGTGATTAGTGGACACCACTGAATGCCGCGTCGTTGCTCGTAGCAGTCAACGTAATGTCCGAACGATCCTCACCGCAGTCAGCAATGTATTTTCTGATATTATAAACTTTCTCAATAAAGTGATCACCAAAGCGTTGCGCCATGTCCACCAGACACACGTACGATGGCAATGTCGTTTTGCCACTATTGCCCGTGAGGTTTCTTGTGATGCAAAATAGTTGTTTTTATGTCATTTTGGCAGTTGGCGATCTTAGCTGTGTAGTAGTTTTTCTTTGTGTTAACCAGCATGTTGTTGAAGACCACGCATTGAGCTCGATATGCCTGCCGATGTACCTCAAGACGAGTTTGCAGCCACTTGCGCTCAGCTCGCCGAGTACGCTGTTTCTCGTAGTAGCAAAGGGGTAGTATCACGTTTGAAATCAGGATATGACGCAATCGCCGAAAAACTATCTCTTTACGCATTCGAGCAGGCTTTGTGGCATTTACACAGAACATGATAGCCATGTGATCACCGGATGGATTTCCATGTGTGTCACATAAGCACGGGTCATACACACTCGGTCGTGTAGTAACAATTGCACTGTTGTTTCGAACGATAACTACATCCAGGTGGTGACCTTTATTGTGTGTGGCATCTGTAATTAGTTGATTCATGTCCCGGTCAGCGAGCGTCTCAGAAAAATGCCGTGCGTCGGGATCTTATATAATGTCAAGATGGAAGTTCAGATCGCCGGTAATAACGATGTCATGCGGGTCCAGCATCACGCTGACCACTGCTCGAAGAAAACAGACGAGTCGTAATATAATAGTCGGCATGTTCAAAATAGATGAATTTAGGCCTATTATTACTTGATTACACATCCTCAACTTTCATACCGAACTTATACAATCCACCACCGCGCTTCTGGCAAGTTTTAACGCGGCATCGAACTTGTAGCGAGAGGTATGTTGAAATATGTAGCCAGATGGCACAAGTTCTTTTATCACCTGATTGTCGATGTCCCTGGAAATTACCAGGTCTGCCAGCGACAGAGCTTTATTTCGAACTGACCGAGCGTCGAGACAACACATCGTCAGTGGAATGTCACATGCATGATGTTTAATGCAGTGTAAATTTACCAGATGGGCTGCATTATTTGCTCTGGCAATATTTGCAGCTCGTGTAGCATACTCCAAGTGGTCAGTAATCCGCGTTGGGATCGCGCGCTGTTTGAGCGTGCCCCTCGTGTGCTACGTAAGACGTCTTATTAAAGAATATGTCGCATCGGGCAATCGGGGAGTGACACCCCTGGTGCCAGGCCAAAGAGCCCGAATGAAGCACATCGTCGCACAATTACAGTCTGCCAAATTATGTAACTCACGGGCGTTATCAGGACTACAGGGACCTGACTGAAGTCGACCGCCAACTTCGTCAACGTCACGGATGGCTGACGGCATTCATTTATAACATCTAAAAAATCACAGACAACGTACACTCTCTTGACGTATAAAAAGTGTACCGTGAGAATCGCTGTAGTTTCATGAACAAATAATGGTATTTGTGATCCTCAGTGCAGCGTAAATCCAAAAATCCAGTGAAAAACACGATAATTTCCAGAGAACAATTAGGCCTGTTGCCTGTTAAGGCCAATTTACACGAACAACTAGTTGGCGGACTAGTTGGCCAACTCGGTGTTGCTCAACTGATCCGACAACTTTTACGTGTTTAGGCGCTACCATAGCATAACATATTAGGGATCGTCTAAAAAGCTCGCAAAGTCCACCAAAATATAATATGTTTTGCATTACATAAAACCATCACCAATTCGTGTTGTGGGGGTCTTACGACTTTGAACGATCCAAACTGGCTTCCAAAACAGCAGCCAATACCCGCCAGATTCAACTGGTGTGACGTGGTTCCCACTAATCTGCCCGGTTCAGATACCCACAATAGCGCTAATGTGCATTAGTTCGTATTCCTCTCGCTAGATGGTGACACAGTATCGATTTATTGTCGCGGTTGTGACCAAGCGACCACCCATCGCAGCGTTTACATTTTGATTATATCATGTTGTAGAACATATAGCAGGATGTAGATTGTCTGCACATTTATGTACACATTACATTACAGGGGGGCGCGCGATAGTGTAGTGGTTAGCACATCCGCCTGACATGCCGGCGCCCCGAGTTCGAAACCCGGACCGGGCAGGTATGGTATATTTGGTGTAAAAACCTGGCTCTCAACATTGGGGACTGTGTATCCCTCGTGACTCGGAGATCACGTTAATGTCGGTCCCGTCTCAATTTGGGACGTAAAAGAACCACTGAGGACGACAAGCATCCTGGCAGTGACCACCCTCAGTGCCAGCATAGAAAGGTCGGCTTGGCGATAATGTTCTGAAAAAGGCTGACTAGTTGAATGAGACCTCATAAGATCACTGTAACCACAATACATACAGACTAGTCAGTTAATAGAACGTTGCCGAGTGCTGGAAACAACTAGAACTAGAACTACAAGTAACTCTCCATTGTACAGCTCGTCTACATAGTTCACTTGTTGAGCAAAAAAAGTAACGTACCAGTATAGTACTAGTCGTTTTGTCTCTTACTGGTCATGATATTCTTATGAATAAAATTAATGTCTGGCCATTCTCATGCCATACTCAGTTTGCTGCTTCTTGCAACATTATTCAATACTGCCTGCAATTCACAGTTTCATCATATACAATCATCTTGGCAGTCTCGCTAAGACGTATTCTGGACACAACTTTGGTGAAATTGTGCTTAGGAATCATTTCATCAACCGGAGTGATTTTCTATGCTACCTTTTCACAAGATAGTCCACATTGTATCCACGCAACAAAATAGCGCCACTGCATTTCACACATTGCTATATGTAATTGCATCTGAACGTACTAAAGGTGATTGGTCTCAGTTTTAACATGTTGGTCTCGTCTCGTTTCAAACAAAATGCAGTCAGTTTCTTTCCTGACTAATATTCATAATATTTGTTTGGCCTTTCAGTGACATAGGGCATTTGATTTCAAGGACACCCATTGTGTTAAACAGGGGGTCATATATTATGATATCTGGGGACGCAGCAGTCCCCGGATATTACCAGTTAATCCACTGCCCGGTATCATCTACTTGAAACCCTGCAATTTCTTTCTCAATTGGTGCTTTGTAAACACCTCTATAGCCAGTCTCATTACCCCATCCATGCAGTATGGCAGCGATTTGTACTGGCTCTCACCACAACTCTTGTGTCATTATCTTTATCTGCTATCTTTGCAGATATGACATTTTGGCATATGAAATACAAGAAATACACATTAGTAGAAACCCATGCGGGTTGACAAAATCAAGTTGTTTACTAAGACGTTCGGGACATCTCGTATGCTGCTTACCTTGAAAAAACAAGATGAAAGCTAGCGAAGCATTTTCCAAGCAGCTTAGCCAAGTAATAAATATTGACAATCAATTAACAACCGGCAAATCGTTTACTGACCTGTTCGTTCGAGTTTCAGTAAACACGAATGACAAATAGTTTTTGTACGCGAATGCGTTGTATGCTAATGCGAGAGAACGCTTCACGAGTAAACTAGAATACGTTGACGCATTAGAATCTAGCAAGTTACCAGATTCGACCACTGAATTACACTAAATATAGCGCCATAACTGAGACAAAATTGTGTGCCAGCGCTTCTCTTTGTTGGCATTAACCATCTACATCAAAAAAGACTGCTTACCTTTCCAGCAACGAGGATTTGTTATCAGATCTCTTTAGCCAACGACATGCTAACCACCTTCATTGTTGAACTGTGTTTATCAAGTTTTGAGTAGACAAATACAGCTGAACGAACTTTGCAAATGAAATGCCCTGTGATATAACTTCACATTGTCTACCAGTTCTAAGTTAAGAAAATGTGGACACATTGGGCTGTCTTGCAGACTCACTCAAAATGGCTTGGCGACCGCTGGCATCGGCATCGGGGCGGTCTTATCTACGAAAACCAATACAATCGGGGGCTCACGTTAATCGTCTAACCAATACCCATCTTATGCAAATTACAAGCTCTTCATGTTTCGACAAGTCACTCGTTTGGTAGGCCATGATGCCGAAAAAATAAATGTTCGACATGCGGCCAGCGATTTCTCGCAATACAGTCATACCCAAGACCTGCAACATGTGATTTTGCATCTCGGCGTTACTTTAAGACCAAATGTAAATTTACCTCAGTACTATACGGATTGTTTAGCGTGGCTTTGTTGTATTTCCCAAGAGTTTTTACGTTTGTATTTCTAAGAGCCTGTCAAGCTTGCGTAATTCATTTTTAACATCTACTGAAAATTTACTAAATGTTAGAAAATACACAGCATCGTTAAATAAACACAATAACGCGTTCACAGATACTCGTTGTTTGTTCAAAATGACGAAGGTTGGAGAGAACGTGAATTTCACGTCCATTGATAAGGCCCTAGTGGTGAAAGTGTAGAATTGTAAAATAATATTCCTTTTATTATGCATGTGCTATGAGGGTAAACTGTAAAGTATCCGCGTCTATTTCATGTCGTCATGACGCAGAGGCCGTTTTCCCGAAGTATATTTGTCGTCGCGCGTTGTTATGCGATTGTTAAACTATGTTTTGCGTTATGTATGTTATGTAAAAGTGCTGACTGCTTGTAACAGAAAATGCGATCGAAACTTTTGAAGAGTATTTTTCTCATCGTTTGTTGTTAGAGCAAGTGTTTTGGTAGCGACTAATGCAGCGCCAGTGTAGGATTTGCTGATCGAGATCATTGGCTATTTGAATCCGCGACAGGCGTTTTTTCAATTCAATTCATTTTTTTATGTCCAATTGAACATAAAATATAATACATTCAACAAATGTACACAATATAAATTAAAACAAAATTGAAGTGGAAATGAAGAAAGTAGAAGCGCATTGCTTATTTGGCACTTTCCCTCAACATCAAAAATACAACACGTGCATTATAGTAATCACATTTTAGTACAACTTTAAAGTAATTAAAGAATATGCTATTACTAATGGAAACCTTTATTTACATTCACACTTCCAGGTGTACTTCGAAACTGCGACACCAGTGGGTCCGGGATTTATATAATTTTTAAACATATTGTTCTTATCGATGTATTTTATATTTATTTACATACTTTTATTGACGCATTTGTATATATGGACATGATGATTGTCTGAAATAAATACATTATTATTATTATTAATGAATTCTTATTACAAATTATTCTGACAACTTTTTTTGTAATATATAAACGCCATTAATAAATTATTTATACGTATTTCCCCAAACTTCGCAGCAGTACGATAAATACGGGAGAAATAGTGAACAATACAATATAACAAGCGATTGTGTATCATGCAAATGTTTGTCCTATATATAATGGCAATAATTTTAGACTTTATCATATTTATATGATCTTTCCAGTTAAGCTTAGCGTCTATTAAGACTCCTTAAAACTTTGTAACGTATACTCTGTGAATGGATATGTTATCAGTGTTTACATCAATAGTTGATTTTGTATGACAATATGACAACATGTAGTTTGTGTCTACCGTTTTCCATTTCCCTGTGTGGGATCTTTTGCATCCCCTGGCAAACACACAAGGTAAGACGGGAAAACAGCGTGTAGCGTTTTTTCAGAAAGACACCGGAAATGAAAGGGTGAATAAACACTGGCCAAGTTTCGAGACAGTAGTAGATAGATTAGACCACCAACATAGATGGGGTCACAGGAAGACGGCATATAACAGGTCATGTGACCACCATGCAACACAACTAAACATTTTAAAACGGTTGTTTTGTGTACGTCTACTGTTATGCTGTTGTTGTTGCAAAATAAATGTATTTGATTTAGATCGGATCCATTAACCGCTAGACAATCGTGCCCCACGAACACGTAACATGAAAGTGAAATAAAAGCTAAACTACGTGTCAGATCATTAATATTCGGCAGTATGGCGAAAGCAACAGCATTAGTTATTTCCTTTTGTTGTTGTTACAGAAAAATGGCCGCGTGAGAATTTAGCAGAGATCCATTTCATGGCGAAAGGAATGTTTCGTCATTGCGCTACAATGTTTCACTTACGCTGGTTCCGGTGGGTCTACAAACACTTGACGTGTTGTATGCCTGTCAATACGCAAGGTGATGTCGTGTAATATCGTGTTCGTCGCCTCGGGCAATGTCAACATATCTGCAATGTAAAACAAACGATATTAACAGCATCACGGGTGGCACCTGGGGATGTAACAATACCGCAGACTACGTCTAACCATCCTCGCGCGCCAGGGGTCGCTGCTGCTGATTACGTCAGTGCCAGCCAGCAGTATCCCCTGGCTGATCGCTTTGTGAAACTCTTTATTTAAGCTCAGCCTATGAAATCGCTCACTAGATCTGTACATCTAGGCACGTCAGGTGGACATAATTAAGACGAAATGTGCGAACGGGTAATTATAAATTGGGATTCCCAAAAGTCGTTTATCCGTCTTCACATTGGGGCCGGTATTTGCGCTGTTCTCAAGAGTGATGCAGGCGCGACTGACGAAGTCAATTACTAGTTTGACTCAGCTAACTTCCGCACTTCGCGTAGGGGAACGGCCAGGGCTAGTTTTCCATGGCAAACAGCCCTGGCTTGCGAAGATGGTTTATTATAAAAAATAGTGACCTAATAAAATATTTAGAAACCGCTTATGTTCCTCCACAATTCCCATGGCTCACTGCATGCCGGAATAAGACAGTAGAGTGACCTCCCGTAGTTTTTTAACATCCCGGTCGAAATACTATAATAGTATATTTGACTCCTCCTGGGGTAATGTAACCCTCTATGTATTTCACTCAGCATATGGTGTCGCAATCTATGCAGGCACTGTCTTGTGGAATACAACCTCAATGTACATATCTTAACATGTATCAAACCTAATGTATCCAGTCAAAACTTGCCTCAACCTTACATACTATGAGAATCAGCTATCTGGAAGAAAGCATGATGCATATTAATTAGTGATTGTCGGTTAGTTGTAAAGCCGTGTTCTTTAGGTTGTATTAAATAAAACATTGTTGTCGAAAGAAAATTTTCATACATGAATGTTGATAGTTGGGGAGTCATATTGTGTTCTTCCTCGATGATCCCTTTATGGATGGACGAGTTCGTGTACTACTGCACTGCCCCAACAGTTATCCATTTCCACTTTTCCCTATTGACACCTTTCTCCCTCCACGGGTCATCCTTTCCTGCCTCGTTACTAACACCTTCCATTGTTGCGATCTATCCCTTTTCCTGCGGCCTAGTTGTAACATCGCTGCTGTTCTTTGGTAGTTTGCAAATGGTAGGCTTCTTTACCATACAGGCCGAGTCAGGCACACTGTTTTCGGACTTTCCCTGCCATTTCTCCAGACCTAATAAAATGTATTTCCAAACTACGTTTTGCTTAAATGACAGGGTTGGACTCAAACTTGTATGACCTTTCTAAAATTAGAACTGTTGATGTGGCATGGTGGTCAAATTGCACCCCATGAGGCTCGCCAAAATGCCAAGCTTGAGGCTCTCCAAAATACAAAAAAAATACCAATACTTCAGGCTCTCCAAAAACCTCCAGTTGCACCCCGCGAAGCTCGCCAAAATACCAATACTTGAAAATGTAGCACCCCACGATAGCGCAGGTGCGGGCGTACCCCTCCTCTGCTGAGGTAAAGGAGTTCCACTTGGTGGGATCTAGATCCGTTTGTACATAACTAGTTGTGGTTCATTTGAAATTGTGATATAACACAATTAATTAATTGAGCATCCGGCAAAAAATTTTGAACGGCACCGCGAAAAATCTCCAAAACTACCCTTCCTCGGCACCGGGGAAATTCTCCAACTGTACCCGCTCGAAATATTTATGTTGTATTACAAAGGAAACAAGGAAATCAGGTACATCTAGTTCAGCTACTAGGCCTACTAAATGCATGTTGACCGCATATTCCCAAAACGGAAACGTGCTATTGTGGTCGAGCACAACTACAGTGCTGCGAGTTATTGAGAGCGTGACCGCTGTATTTGGTATCGTTTTTTTCTGACATGTGTTCTAGTTTAGTGCGCTAACAGTGGCCCGTGAAATACCGCAATTTATTTGTTTAGAAATAGGCCAGTCTGTGTCTGGTAGTCATTAGTCATTGGATGAGTAAGACAGTTGTCGCAACTCGTGTGACCACCGCCGCATCTTATATTTGTCGTAAGCGTAGCGAAAATTCAATGCGGTTTTAGCCAGTCGAATACGAGACAGTCGTTAGCCACCCTATTGGGGCCGAACAGGCACTGGAAACCCTTTAACGGCATACCGCGGCATCGTAAGAGCAGGTAGGCGACGCAATATTGTCCGCATACTTTTAGATACCCGCTCTGCAGTCGCTTGTCGTTGTACGTCCACGAGTCGCAGTTACGGCGAAGGAAGGCGCGGAAGTCGGCGTGCTGCGGTGGCAGGCCGTACGAATCGAAGTAGTCGCCTCGCCGGTCGACGTCCACGTAGATGGCAACCCAGTGTTCCCCCGGTTCGTCGCCGTCGTCGGTGTTGCACACGAAAGCCGTCGGGTAAGCGGTGAGCCGCCGTCGCGGTAGCTCATCTTTAGGCAGGACACCGACGACGTTGTTTTTAGCGAACGCGTCGAGCTTCAGGCGGCGCATGAGCTGAAACGTGTCCATGATGACGATAACCACTACTAGTAGTCGTACACGACTTTCCGACTCTTTTCGATCTCGAGCACCGTCTCGAACTCCCCGTACACGACGACGTTCACCGTTCGGGGTAGCGCCACGGCGAAATGTACCTCCACGCGCATATTTCCCCTAGGTCGAAGCCGAAGATGGTGTAGCCGGAACCGAAGTCGCTGCGCGACAGGTCGTCCCCCTCGTCCTCGTACGCCTTTCCCGTTGCCCCGAAGAGGTTCATGTAGCTTCGGATGTAATGTCCGTGCGCGAAGTTCGGCTGCAGCGGCTTGCTCGGTACCTGGCGTCCGTCGACGTAGAGGGCGAGGAAGTTTATGTTGTTGTGCTTCGCGTTGAACGGGTTTTTAGTGAAGTCCCCGTTATAGGCGTCGTTGTCGATCCGGGCCAGGAACACGCGTTTCGGGAGGACGCCCAGGTAGACGTTCTCGTGCGTATGCGACATCGTGCCCTGCGGTACCGAGAACACTTTAGAGTCGACTCGACGTAGCGGGTACTTGGCCGCTCCCCGCGCCAACGCTTTAATGTGACCGAGCTGGACGGACAGGTTCACCTTAGCTTTTCGCTCTTGCAGGTAGGTCTCCAGCAGATTTTCCACCCCGGATCGACGTTCGCTCCTATGAGCGAGAAGGAGTCCTTCGCGCGCACCAATCGAACCTTTACGTCGACGCCGTTCAGTAGGTACCGGTCTTGCATGAACACGTCGACGTGTAGGCGTCACATCATCTCCACCTCGCGACTGTCCCGCGTGAAGATGTACCGTTGCGCGTACCCGTTGTTAGCATTTGCGGTCGCCTCCATGTACCCAGCGGTGTCTTTGTACCACAGACCGTCCCCGAGCTGCGTCCTTTTCGCGTCGGCGCCGTAACTCAGCAGGGTTTAGATGTAGGCCCGGTACGGATATGTATTGGTCGACGGCGTCACGAGCGTGCCGTTCAGCGACACGTCGACTTGACAGAACATCGAATGCAGAAAATTGTTGACCGGGGCGACGAAGCTGTCGTTCGCGAGATCGCTACCGTCCCCCTTGACGATTTTGACGCGGGTGTACAGTCTAATGCTCGCCAGGTCCGTATAGTCGTCTCCCGAGCCCGGGAGGAGGAACTCGATAGTCCCGCCAGCGTCGAGGGCCGCAGCGGCTGGTGATCGACCCACTGACCGCTCTCGATGCTCGTCTGCGTTATCGGCACGGCGAACAGGTCCAGTTCGCTCTTTAGGCCTTCGGACGACTGTCGATGCACGAACGCCATTCTTCTAGTTGCTGCTGAATATGTCGGTGGTCTGTGCCTTTCGACAACGTTTCTTCTTACTGGGAATCGCCGCTGTACCCGGCGGTTTTATGACTTTTCGTCGTCGCTTTTTCGGCGGCGGCAACGGCTGTGTATTTAGCAGCCCGTCGAGAAGGTCGGCGCCGGCCTCCTTCGCGCGTCGTTTTACCGACTGTTTCAAATTCTTGCCGGCGACGACGTCCTGCGCCACGCGCACGCAAGTATTGAGAGCACGCTTTCCCAGCGCCAAGGCGGCTCTCTTGATAAGCGGCATGGCGCTTCGAAACAGGCTCCCGAAGAGATTGCCCAAGACGTGTCCCCGCTGCCCTCGGCCGCCGACGAAGACCGGTAGTAATCCTCGTACACGTCGCGGCCGGCTCTCGCCACCGTCATCGTCGTCAAAATAGTTTAGATTTATAGCGTCTGATGTGAAGCGTCGACACGAGTTTCCCCTGTTCGAATGGTATCGGTTGACCGATGTCGTCTCTTATATCTATCTCGACCTAATCGAATTGTCGCCGCAGGAGCGGTACGTATTGGACGCGGTCGAAGACCTCCGAAATAATGAGCCCGTTCGTGCCGTAGACGGGGATGGCTCGAAGGAGCGGGGCGAAAACGTCACCGACGATGCGCGGTTCCACGAGGTCCGTATACACGTACAGGGTGTCGACTCCCCGCTGCATGTCCACCGTACGCGGGCCCTCGTACTCGAAGCCATACGCGGCGGGGCTGGTGCTGATGACAACGCCGTCGCCGGTGTCCTCCGCCGCCGTACTCGCGATGACGTTCGTATCGAAGACTAGTACGTTCTTCAGATGGCTCCGTTGGGGCATGTTAAACTCGACACCCGGCGATAGACGCAACGTCATCCGGTTAGAGATGGGTCTGCACTCCAGGTGGGCCCTGACTTTATCGGTGCTCAGTTTCGTCAGTGTCGCTTTGATTTTGTGCATCAACTCGTAAGCGCTGTTGTAAAAGCCGTGCGGAATGTTGCCTTGCCGGTAAACCGGAGTACCGTCTATGGTGGTGTAAACCCCCGGCTCCCCCGTCTTGCACGACAGGAAGAAGTACGCGTTCTCCGCTCTCACGTTATACCATGTATGCAGGTAGCGTCACCAGGCCGCATTCCAGCTGCCCCGACAGGTCGATGCGTTGCGGTAGATTCGTAGTGTAGTGAGTCAACGTGTTTTCGGGGCGTGCCTTCATAGACGCGTTGCTCGGTAGCGTCAGGTAAAAGTCAGACGATGCCATCGCGTTTTATAGACGGACTCGGAAATAGGTAACCGAGACAGCTACTCAACAGCGCCGTCCACAGGCTGGCCTCTCGTTAGATTGTATATACTGACGACGATAACCGTGTACAGGACGACGATCTGACACAGGAAGATGAACTCGGCTTTAGGGTATTCGTTGCCGCAGAAACACCATGGAACGTGTTCGCGGTCGTCGTGGTCGACGGCATCGATCGCATCGACAGAGACGGGTAAGTCGACGGCGCTCGGCTCTGCTGAAGCTGTATCGACCGAGACGGATAAGTCGGCGGCGTCGGGCATCTGTCGTGTCGGTCATCGTCGCACGATTACCGTCCGACGATACGGCCTCCTACCCTTTATAGTCCACGAGCGCCGCGGCATCGATCCTGCTATTGAAGGAGGCCGAATAACCGCTCCATTTCACGAGTACCTCCGCCGCACCCTTACGGCGTCGACGACGCTGTAGAACGGCCTCCACGCGATTCAGTTTATCCTTCGGGACGACTACTCGTTGCAGCTCCGGTTCGTAGAAGGTGCCGTCTTGTAGCATCCCGGCGTCGTCCTTCAAGCGGTAAACGGGCGGCTCGGACGGGTGCGTTTCTACGACGATGAAGAGCTCTTCGCTCCAGTTAGCCATGTACCCTTTCTTGAACCGACCCTTCGTCTTGCTGATCCGTACGCGATCTTCCTCTCGCAGTTTCGGCTTGCGGCGGCGGCCCTCGCTGCCGCCATGCAACCGTTGCCACACACTCTCCTGGTTCGCGGCGTTGACACTCGCCGGCGACCTACCGATGCTTCGATGGTAGGCGTTGTTGTACGACCGCACGAAGTCCGGTAACGGCTCTAAGTGTCTCAGCTTCTGATGCTTCGTAAAGTACCTCCACATACGTGTCTTTAGCGTCCGATTGAATCGTTCCACGACACTCGCTTTAGTCTCCTCGTGATGCGTCACGAAATGGTGGACGCTGTATTCCGTGAACTTTTTTCTGAAAGGGTCCGTTGAGAAACTCCGTCCCCTTTTGGGTCTGCAGCGCGTTCGGCGGTTGCTCTTGCTGCTGTAGCAGGCACTCGAAGGCCGTAACGAGCGCGGGCCGGCTTTACTCTTCAACGGGACGTACCACGCCCGCTTCGAAAAGACGTCGATGACCGTCAATAGGAACGTTATACCGTCGTTGTGCTTTTTCTGTTTAGCTACGTTGACGAGTTCGGCTTGCCACTGCTGGTTTCTACCGCCAACGATAACGCAAAGTCGTTTGACCAGTTTGTGTAGGATGTAAGTTTCCTGCGCCGCTAGCCAC
Source organism: Escarpia spicata (assembly GCA_963995525.1). NCBI lineage: Eukaryota > Metazoa > Annelida > Polychaeta > Sabellida > Siboglinidae > Escarpia > Escarpia spicata. Next base: position 13,828,125 of record OZ023212.1, read on the forward strand.
TGCTTCACGACCGGCTTGCGTACTACCGCCGCTGCCCGGTACAACGCGTCGACGCCGCCGTAACTGCCGCTTGTTTCGGGTCGAAGTAGACGCGCTTCAGGCGGCGGTCGTCGTCTCGTTGAGTGCGGCGGCGCTTTCGTTGCGTACCAAGAGGCCGCCGGACACCATGACCACGACGACGAAGACCGATTTACGACGAATAATATACACATATATAAAACGATAACCACTGCGACGACGACGACTACCGACCTTCGAGGGGGCATTGTGAGTGGCTCGGACGGCGGCTTTTCAACCTATTTAATACTCCTTCGACTCTCGCTCTAGAGACTTAACGCGACAACGACCGCGACGTTTACCACCACCCTTCGCTGCTGCTGCTGCTGCTGCTGTATGTACGCTCGATGCCGGGGGTTACCGACGAGTTCCATAGGCACGTTCAGACGCCTCATACGGTCCCCGAACGCTTCCCACCCAACCGGCGGTACCGCCTTCTTCCTCGTTCGCATGAGGTCGTTCACGAGATCGACCATGTTACTCCCCGCGATAGGTTGACCGTCGTACACGAATTCGCCGCGGTCGTTCCATCGACACAACGGATCGGTTTTCATTTTCTCAATCAGGAGGTGGACCTTCCCTTTCAGAGTTTTCGGCACGCTTTCCACGATCTCGCGCTCTATACCTCTCAGCGATGCCGGCGCCGTCGGCTGGACTGCCTCCTCCTTCCCCTCGGTCGTCACCCCTTTCACAACGGACACTCGTACCGGTTGCGACGCTCAAATCGCCTCTATCGAATTGTAACGACTCAGCAGTTGATTGTACGACGCCACCTTCTCTCGCTCGGATAAATCCGAACGGTCTAGTACGTCCTTCATGTCGCTCTCCAGGATACTCATCGCACGCGATCGGGTCGTGCTCGGTGGCTGGTTGATCAGCGGCAGGAGACTCTCCACCAACCGAGGGTCTACCAACGCCATCTTCTTCGCGTGTTGCATCACCCGATAACCTGTCTGAGCAGCGGGAGAAGGACGGTGCTCGCTAACGGGGCTAGCAGAGCCGCCAAAAAGCCTGACAATTTCACGTTCCCTTTCAATATGTTATGCGCGCAGTCGGATAGACTACAGATGAAGTCGGGTTTTTTATTGGCGATTATGGCTTTTCTTAACTCGATATTCTTAGAGGAATTCAGCATCTGTAGACCTAAAATATGCTTCTTCACTCGCCCTGTCATCCTGACGAATGACGTCCGCTGTGACGCGTTCCTCTTTTTATACTCTCGTGACGTAGACGTACTGAATGCGATAGTCGGGGAAAATAGACGTACGCAAGCGCATATTTTCTAATGTTTCCTGTTTCAGATCTACTAGGAGATAACCGTAAGCTGCTGACGTGGCATCTTTGAAAGCTTCCATCGTGTATTTGATTTTACCCGGATACATCTGTTTCGCCAGGTGACCTACTTGTCCAGCGTCCCGGGGGCTCTTGAATAGCTCCATGTATTGCGCATTCAAGTTGATTGTGCGGTTTTCTTTCCCTTTTTGAAAGATATTCTGCAGAAGCTGTACGACGGACGTGTTGCAGTGATGACTTTTTTAGTGAACAAGGTCGTGACCCGGCTCTCAGTTTCCTCCATAAGGTCATCGAGTACTAGAAGCGTCCTCGTTTTGGCGTATAAAATCTTCGGATCCGGTAAACCGTCTACGAATTCTATATCGGCTGACATAGAGGCGTAGGCGGATTGCCACTGGTCATAACACCACAGGATTTTCTCCGGGGGCGGTTCGATCTTAGAAGAAGCGAACTATAGTAGACGAGTGATGAAAGTAGTCTTACCGCACCCCGTAGGGCCAGCCACTATACACGTAAAAGGATGCTTCAACGACGTGCACATATTGACGACTGGCGCGCTGGAAACGAGCGATGACTTTTTATTCATTTCTTCTACATTCATCGCGCACCTCCATCAATAATTTTCCGACTATATTTTGACCTTCTTTGCCCCCGTGGGCGCTACCCCAGAAGGCTTCTTTTGACGGTACCCACTCCACCAATTCGGCTTCCCCGGTAGCCAATAGGGCGTTTTTCAACTTTTTTGTCCCTTCGAACTTGCTCATCAACAGGCTGACCCTAAAGGCATCCCATTCGGCTCCCGTTCTCTTTTTCTTGATTCCGTAACTTCGGCGTTTGCTATACTAGACACTACTGACTACACCTCATGTATAACCACTATAAAACCTCCTTACAAATAAATAACTGATTACTCATTCTTGCACTAGAGACGCTACCGTCTACGTTATCATAGCATAACCACTAGAGGCGCTACCGTCTACGTTATCATAGTTTAGCCACTAGAGGCGCTACCGTCTACGTTATCATAGCAAGTATAGCCACTAGAGGTCAGCGCTAATGTACTTACAACGAGCCCGCAGCATCTATAAAAAGGGTCATCAATCAAACTTTTGTATAAGTAAGCTGTCAAAAAACAATTTAGATAAGAGGTTTTTTATAAGTAGATTTGTTATGACAGGTCATTAATCATTTCTTTTTTATAAGTAGGAATCCATATGGAATGACTGATCCAAAAACCCTTTGATGTCCTTTGATCTTTATTCCGTGCACGGGGCTCTGCTGCTCTTAATAACTACTACCTTTGTATATCTGACCTTCCTCTCTAACCGGGACATCCTTCTACGGGTAAGTTCTTATATAGCGCAGTATCCAGCCCTATAAGGACTACTTAAAGCGCTTTACACTTTACTACCTGACAGACCTGTTCAATCGAACACCATCTCGATTTCTCTGGGAAGCTTTCAACCACGCTGAAATTAAATTATTCGTACATATATATCAGCCACTATAGCAAGGTACTCAATTATACAGCTGTGTAAACTGGAGAAAAGTAGATTGAACGAACTAGAAAAACGTTCGACATGGCAACACAGGATTCGAACCCGGGTTCTCTTGACTGAGAGTCCGGTGCTCTATCACTGCGCCACTATGTTCCCCTTGAAGCACACTGTTGGTCTTCCCGTAGGCGACCATGTTAACGTTTTGTCTGATTATAAGAAAACGTGACCTATAAAATATCTTAAAATTCTCACCTGCTGTTATCATCATCTCACTGACATGCTAATAGATTTAAAAAAAATTGCGTACTTCTAGCTCTCGTAAAATGCCTGTATGTGTGACACCCGTCAATATTTACAAATGCCGGCAAGAATTACTCCGCAAACAGGTCACACAGGCAAATTGCTGCCAAATATCCTTCCGCTTATTCAAATCATCTAGAAATCCACCATTTTACAATCAACACCTTCTAGAATAATGGAAATATGCCTACTCAAATGCACTTAAGTCACAGCATGTGAATTTTGTAAAAAAAACATTTCTAAAATATATACTGCATTTTTCTTCGGAAACAACAAGAAGTCTATCTAGACCATGACCCCTGAAAGCCCTTAGTCGCGCTAGTATGTGTCAGTCACTTGGGCGGCCGCTTTAGATGGGTTCACCTGTAAGCGCACCTGGTGTTGTGCTTCGGTGTGAACAATTTAGTGTTATTTATGAGCCGATCAGGCACTATGGCCGAACCCTGCGTGACGTCGCGACGTGGAATAATAATCTCAAGCCGCTGTCACTCGGCAGTTTCCGTAAGACGGCAAATTTAGAAGTTATTTTTATCTTGTGCGCTCATATGCGATTTATCAACATATTTTCAATAGCATTATCTGAAAGTGCTTACATCATTTGTTATTATGGAACACAGCACATTTTATCCCAGGATATGGCCTTTAAGCGAATGAAATAGGTTACACTACGCGTGGTGTTGTATAGGCCTATGCACAGTTCGAAATACGTGCAAATCTGATAAGTTTAAAACTTATTGCATATAATAATAATTATTGAGGTTGATAACTTATAACTTGTAAAATGAATCGTGAATGCGAACCAGTGTAAATATCATTGAAGATCAGGAATCGGATCGGATAAAGCAACCATTACCAACGGCATTAATGTGCTACACTTTACAATGGAACGGCCTCGATGTTCTACTATATAACTCATCATGGTTCGCGTTCACTGCCGGATTTGGGGCAGGGCAGACTAGACAGATAGCAAGTGGACAAAGACATGTGGGTTATCGAATGCCTAACATTTTAGACTCTGTAATATAGGCCTGTATATCCGTCAAGTTTATTGTTAAAACAATTGACACAGCTAGCTTTATCGCTTTCCAGTTATCGTCCCCTGTGAGAAAGACTAACTTATGACATCTGACCTACACTGTTCCTAAACTAATGCTGTTTTGTGCTCTCAGTTTATGTTGCCTACTTTAAATTTAAAGACGTGCACATATCTAATTCATCACATTCAATATTTTTCGAGCTTCTATTTGGTTTTCTCTTGGTCTCTAATAATTATTGCTGAACCACATTCTGCACGGCGGCTCTCATAATTAAGGCCCATATGCCAGAAAGCGGACTAACTTAGTCCCAGGATTAGTTAATCCTGAGATTTGTTAAACATGAGATTAAGCTTATCCTTGGACTAAGTTAGTCCGTCTGCCAGAACATTTTTGCCCTGGGATTTACTAATCCTAGGATTAAACCCATGTTATTGTTGTTATAAGGGGCCCTCTTGTGGAATTCCCAGGGCATTTCCATCATTTTGGTGGGAAACTACAAGGTTCTCATATTTCACTATTGGCTAGATGTACTTTAGCATATCGTTTTGATCTTGAACAATGACTAGTGACTACATGTGTATAAACAAATCAACATATTGTTTTGAAGATAAGAGTTGAATTTTTTTTATTATGGTGACATATGCATGTTTATCTGTCCGCCTGTCCAGGTGGCTGGTAGGCTGGCTGCCTGTCTATTTATGTATGTCTGTTAGAACTTGAATTTAAAATGAATACGTTATTGTGAGTTAATTGGGATTTTATCAATTAAATAAAATTAACATGTTCAGGTAAAGTTAATTCATGAAATTCAATTAAACTTTGTGGAAGTGTTAATTATTTTTTAATAAATCTTTAAATTAATTACAGTACGCAAATCAAACATGAGGCAATTAACTTGAGAAATTAATTACTTAAATTACAATTAACTAAAATATTTACCAAATAACATCACACATTTATTAGGTCAATGAAATTAATATATATATAATTTCTCAATTACATTAACTGTATTTCAGTTAACAACAATAATAACATTGTGCTGTTAAAATTCCGAAATTACTTATTTTTGTAAAAAAAAGTGGAGGAAACATCTATATAACATGAACACAAAATACTAATTAATAACGTTTTTAAATGAATGCTTAGTTAACAATTAATTGTGAATTTCTCAATTAAATACATTAATATGTTTAGTAAAATTAATGAATTAATTAAATTTGACTTTCTGCAAATATTAATTAATAAAATTAACAGAAAATAGTTAATTTCACTATGCAATGCAGATAGTAGGCAAATTAACTCAGACGTTTACCAATCAACACCACACAACAGGCCGATTAATTAATCAACTTGTTCAATTACATTAATTTTAATTGAATTAAAAATAATTATTACGTTATGTGTAAAATTGCAGATTACATATATATATGACTATTTTTGTGTAAGAAACAGGAGGGAATACTTTTATAGTGACGGTTACACGTACATTGAACATGAAATATTCATTAGCAGCCGATTTGTAATGAGCACTTAATTGAGAGTTAATTGGGAACTTGTCAATTAAATTTAAAAAAAATTGTAGTAAAGTTAATTAAACTACTTTCTGGAAATATTAATTGATTAATTAACTTAAGTGTATTAATTAGCAAATAAACAATTAGCAACATAACAGTTTAAATAAACCCACACTGATTCAGTGAAAATGTATTATAAAATTGTTAAAATACTTTATAGCTATATTATAATAATTCTATTGATTTCCTGAGTAAACATGGTTTACAAACTTCGGTGGTTTGATGTATATAGAAAATAATATAATAGCATTGAAACCTGTAGCAATGTGTACAAAACAGTGGTTTTAGTTTAGCAACTTTTGTCGACATCTTTTTATACACTACTCCCAGTATAGTTCATTTAACACAAATATGTTTCAACAGATTTTGAAGAATATTCTGTAGAACATAATCCAAACATGATGAGCATAAGAAAGCATAAACTACTTTCTACTTTGCATATCTTCTTCACTACTGTGTCCGTTAACATATTATCCTATTAATAGCACTGCTATGCATTTTGATACACAACGCTATCAGATGCACACATCCATTTAGAACTCGAAGTGAGGTACAACTTCATAGTAGATGTTGCACAGAACAGAATGGGACAGAACAAAGTCAGACATCATCTTATGTCAGGTGACCCATTGCCCAATTAATGGCACTGTTAAGTAGAGCTCTTCAATTTTTTTTTCTCCATCAGCTCAGCTATTTCCAATGTTCCTGCAAATAAACACAGTTGAATTTAGGAAACTGAACCTAAATAAGAGTTAACTAACTCAACACTGTACAGATTAATTCAGTTTAGATATTTGATTACGGGACTTATCACCAAGTGTACAGCTGGCTAAATTGAAAAGAAATACAAGAACACCTTGTTATGCTGATTCAGTCAAACTAAAATTCCAATCCATTACTTTGGCCAACTTTTTATTTGTTTCTAAATAATTACCTGTATGCATTGGTCATATTCAGTGCACTCCAGATAACTCGAACGCACATAATTGAATTTGCGCTAAGTTAAGTCAATCTTTTCCTCGAACTTTGCAGTCCGCATCAGTGATATTTGTGCAATATTGACATTCGGTTATGTACTTAGGTTGCATATATTTATTATTTATTAATTATTTTTTAAATTAGTATATTATATGTATTCATTTAATTTAATTTAAGCACATTATTTATTTTAGGTAATTAAAAGGCTAATTCATGTATAATATATACACTTGTAAATATATATATTTATTTTTATTCAGGTTTATCTGACATTTTATGTAATTTTTATATGCTACTTTTAAATCAGATTCGTTTACCTTTCTATTTAATATTTCTATTTAATATGTTTTAGGTCATTTAATGTATTTTATTTATATTCTACGATTGTCAGCGCCTTTGAGCAGATTTGTTATCCGGACACACGGCGCTCTATAAATGCTTTATAATAATAATAATAATACATTGAATGATGACATGCCAGACAAGCCAGCCAGGTTTACTAACAATCGTAGTAGAGGCTCGACAGACTCAGACTCAGTGACAGTCCCAGCGGCAGCTGACAGCGACTGCAGCCGTCCGTGTCGGCCGACGTTATAATTCTACTTAATCGAAACGTTGCTCGGCTGACGGCATTGGGAAGCAGGATAATTAAACAATGCATACGCTTCCTATACTTGTCTACAAATTGCTTATTTACAATGCCATTGCTTGAATCAACTCACCTCGAAATCAAACATGTCAACTGTGTGTGTGACATCAACGGTCTTTGTGTGGTTCACTGCGCGTGCATGAAGTTTGCAAGACATAAGTAGCAGAGAAAGTACTTATGGGAAATTAATACGTTTTGATACGGTACATCTCGAATGTATATTAGCTAACAAAGTATACCTTTAAACCCAGGATTAAAAGTTAGCTTCTGGCATACGGGCCTAAGGTCTCTCAGTTCTGGAATCAGCTTGGTCGCTCTTCTGTTGCGAAATATTACGTCAACAGCCCAAAGCAGTCTAAGGTGGGTGGATGTCTAAGGCCAGTCAACTCTGTGCCACAGTTCCCACACAAACATACACTATAACGTACCTTCTGGTTGGATTTTCTGTCGTCCTGTCGCCCACCACTTAATGGTTAGCGGAACGAAGACAAACACCAACAGAATAGCGACGACTGTCTTCACTCGGACGCGACGGCGACAGGACATCACGACTGAAGCGGCTGCAACCACAAAGTCGACACATCAGTATTTATTATATATTACTTATTTCCACAGCGAGAGGCCCACAATAGCGTGACCCGCCGAAGTCTTTTGTGGCGGCGGAACGGTAAACAAGTGCGGTACGCACATCCTGGCAAAAAGAGAGTTATCTAGATGTTACGGGGTGTGTGCATATTCTACACAATGCAGGGGTTGTGGGAGAAGTTAACTGCTGCGGAGATGGATTTGAAGCTCATGTATCCAAAAAAAATCGGCAAATGGATTCTAACGACATCATGGAAATATTGGCGGCATAACATGTTCGAACCCCCAGTCAGAAGTCACTGAATGTGTGTGTGTGTGTGTGTGTGTGTGTGTGTGTGTGTGTGTGTGTGTGTGTGTGTGTGTGTGTGTGTGCGCGTTGGTCTTGTAGAAGTATGGTCTTTGTGGGGGGTAAAGTCGTATGGGTAAAATACACATAGTCGGGAGTTGCATAGCTGTCATATATGAAACTATGGAAGTGGATAAATGAGTTGCAAATGTTTATCTGTGCATACAGGTAAGTTCTTATATAGCGCAGTATCCAGTCCGCAGGACTGCTCAAAACGCTCTACACTTTTCTCCCTAGGAGACCTTTCAATCGAACACCATCTCGACTTCTCTGAGAAGCATTGCATAAGAGTATATAACAAATTAACTAAATCAAACGGTCTTGTTAAATCTCAGATTTAAGTTAATGTTCTTGAGAAGATTATAAAACACCTTAATGAGCTAATTAATACATGATGTCCAGTAGTGGGCGTTTTGCCACACTCGTGGGGCAACACGCCACTATTTAGGATATCCGCTAAAACGGCCATAACATTTTATCTGTGACACTGGACACCAAACTAACTATTTATTTATGATAATGAACTAACGTCACCAGCGAGTTACAACCCAAGAGTACTTACACACGAGACGATTTCCCGTTAAAAGTGGGCCTTATGCCCTAAGCTACTCTAGTACGAATTTTGATCTTTCAGCCTAAACTGTTCAGAGGTGCTTTCAAAGTTCATTATACATGTCCAACGTTCCGGGCACGACATTTTAGCGGCCGAACTTCTATACTGATTAAACAGTGTTGATATGGGGCATCTTGGAAAGAGAGGTGCCACTCGCCATTAAAACGACAAATTTGCTACATGAACATCACGCAGGAATCGTTATGGGAATTTTGAGTTAAATGAAAGCGTTTCTTTTGTGCGAAGGATAATAATAATAATATATTTTATTTAATATAGCGCCAGATCCAATTATAACTTGTTCGTGGCGCTTTACAACATGTAAAACTAGATAGAGGTAATAATGATGGCTAAATAAACATGCATTTTCTTAAAAAATAAATATTAGTAAAATACAAATAAATACAGTAATTAAATAAATATACTAAAATAATGATCATAACAACAGTTCTATATAGAAATAAGACATTGACAAATCATTTAACTGAACTAATGTACATGCAGGTATAAAATAAATAGGTTAATTAATACATAAGAGATATAAAACAAATCAATGCAGAGACTAAACTATGCCACATTGTCTTTAAGCGTGCCTTGAAAGTAGAGAGACAATCAGACAACCGCGGCGACCGCAAACGAACTGTCCCCAGCTTTGACATGAGTCCGCAGGACCGTTAACATGTTATTGTTGGTAGAGCGCAGGGCTCTTGTTGGTTTGTATGGGCATACAAGGTCGCATAAATATTTCGGGGCATCGCCCCTTTATATGTAAACACTAATAGCTTAAAGTCGATTCTGTGTGCTACAGGCAGTCAGTGAAGAATGCACAACAAAGGCATGGCGCTGTCACTCCGTGGGCGGCGTAGGATCAAACTAGCAGCAGAGTTGTGCATTCTCTGCAGTCGAGCGATGTTGTTGACAGAAGTGCCGTATAGAAGTGAATTGCAGTAATCAAGCCGTGATGTAATAATGGTGTTGACGACACGTTCCTTTGTCGTCGTTGGGAGATAACGACTCATCTGGTTAATATGGCGCAGGTGAAATGAGCACACACTGACGATGCTTGAAACTTGCTTCTTAACATAGAGGTGGCGATCCATAACGACACCAAGGTTACGAACATATATTGAGGCAGTAATCGTAACATCTCCTACGCGTATCACACTGCCGTCAATAAGCGGCAGTCTTTGGCACTATGGGAAGATATTCCGTTTTATTGTTGTTCATGCCCATGTAGTTTAATGTCATCCACTGATTTACAATATCTAGACACTCCTCCATACGTCGCAGCCAACGCAGTCGCAGTGAGGTCAAAATGGCAGTACAATTGCAGATCATCCGCATAATGATGAAAACAAAGTACATTATGTCGCAAATGGGTTGTACGTACAACGAGAATAACAAAGGACCCAGCACCGAACCCTGTGGGACACCCGATGTCACGCAAGTTGTATTCGATTACGCATCACGAATGACCACATGCTGGGTCCGGCCCTGCAGATAGGATTGCAGCCAGCCACGCGCCTTGCCAACATTGCCGTAACGCAACCGAAGGCTCTGGATTATTATCTTGCGATTGATTGTGTCAAAGGCCGCACTAAAGTCAATAAGAACTAGTGCCGTGCCTTGTCTATTGTCTATAGCGGCTTTCATGGCATTTGTTACACACAGTACTGCGGTTTCAGTTGAATGATTCTTCCGGTAGGCTGATTGGAAACAGTCCTCCATTCGCTGATCGGAAATATGAGAGATGATCCTTCGCGCAATAACTTTCTCTATGACTTTTGACAGATGGCTTAGGTTGCTGACTGGACGGTAGTTGTTGAGTATGTCCTTGTTGAGTGATTGTTTCTTGAGCAATGGCCGGACAATTGCATGCTTAAGCAGCAGAGGCATGACTGCCTCTTCGAGTGAGGCGTTTACAATTTGTATGATGATAGGCACGATACTGTCCATGTTGTCATTTAGTCCTCCCATCGCAATCTAGGCCGTCCTCGCCTCCTTTTCATTTGTACACTTTGGGCTTTCTTTGCCAACCGTTCTACTTTCATTTTCTCCACATGTCCAGCCCACTTTAGTCGACTCCTCACCAGCTTCCTCTTCCCTTTAGATCTCAAGTCAGCCAAACCCACCCATAGACTGACACTTCAAGCAGGGGCGTCTGCAGGAATTTGTCCAGGGAGGGGCAAGGCATTTTGGTACCCAATAAAGCATTGACATGGTCAGGCATATGCCGTGTTTGATGTTGGCATCCTTTCTCTCTTTCACCCTTTGTTGGTGCAAGCTAAGCAGATCATACGCCTGACAAGCGTTCGGTATGGAACGAAGCCAGGTCTTAACTCGTCTCAACATGCTGAAAGACTGTTAACTTGACAAGTAGATGCTGGAAGCTTTGACGCCAAAAACATGGCTTTATGAACAGCAGGGAACAACTAATACTAATTAATCCGAATAATTTCCCGCAATAAAGAGAAAATGCAGCACACAAACACCAGAGTAGCCGACTACATGAATGACGACTCAGCTGAGGACGCAGAATAAACACATTCAACGAACACTTAGTTAAGCTTGTAAGCTATAACTGTCGTGGACTGAAATTAGGGTCAAATAGTTGTTATGAAAGATTAGAAGTAGAACAGCTAGTCAATGATTATGATATTATTTGCCTCCAGGAAACTTGGTTAGCTAAACAGTAGGAGGAAGAGATAAAAACCATGCGAAAGGGGTACAATGCGGTAGCCAACTCCCCCAATGATGATTATCTAGGAATAGCTATTCTCTGGAATAATAAATATGATGAATTTATCACTCCACATAAATATGATTATGATTGGGTTGTTAGTATCGAAATTGTATCTGGCACAAAGAAAATTTATGTATTTAATGTTTACCTACCTTATGACAAAACTGATAATGAGGAAGAATATATTGATCGTTTAAAGGGGGCTGTATATAATTTATCCCACCATGTGGCGCTGTGATTTGATCAAGATTTAGTTACAATAACTGTCGCTGTGGACAAGAGGCGCGTTTCCCCGGAAGTAAACATAAAGCACGTGGTTGCCATGGGATCACAGTTACAATGGAAGACAGACCCAAATCTCAGAGGAAACGCGCAAACAACAACAAAAGAAGGTTGCGGAAGCTAAAAGGAAGAAGAAATATGACAGTCGACGCATTTATCTGCGGCATGTTTTGGATGAATGGGAGCGACAACGACGTTTGGCTGGACAAACTCACTCGACATTTGCCGAGCATCTGCTGTCTGCGCACTCCCAACACTGTGCCCAGGCCGGGTGTACAGATCATTTCGAGGCTGACAGGTCAGTGACGTGATAATGGTCAATGTATGAGCATGATGGTCAGCTGATAGGGGAGGGGTGTATCAGGATATGGAAAATGGAGGTAAAAATAAGGAATGTGAAGAAGTGGAGATCCAACAAATGTGAAAATTAGGGGGCGGAGGTAAAATGAAGAAAATGGGATCCTTATTATAAGGCTTACAATTATACCCCGCTGGCGCTGATGATTTTGTGTAACAAGTAGGCCTACATAAATTTTAATTATTTCTCTATGTAAAATACATTTAGATCTAGGTCAACATAGGCTCAGGTTTTATATATACTTTATAATATATACTCACTGTACTTATACAGTGAGTGTAAAGCCTAAAGGTCGTAACACTGTACGAAAACAGATCCCGAGGCCCCCCATAGACCATGTCATTCAGGCTCATACCACAATAATTTTGTTTTGCATGCCATTTGGCATACACGACACATGCATTGGTTTCCGCCGGGTGGGGGGGTACTGTCATAAATGGTAAGTTTGGAGAGGGAGGGGGAGAATTCCTTGTGCTGTGTCCTCTTAGGGGATAGTATTATATGCGGTTGCAACAAACTTTTTTATTTTCTTCTATTTTTTACAAGAAATTTCCCAGTTTTGTTTTCAGCAGTGATGACACAAGTGTGGAGATTCCTCTTGTGAATGAAGAAGTTGTACATGTATATGCAACGCCAAAGAAAAACAAAAAAAGGTATTTGAAACATAAATGTCACAAATATATGTGTTTGTGTTTCCATTATTATGCAGTAACTGCAATATTAAAGCATGTAATGTAACGGAAATACATGTACATTATAGTAGAATATGATGATAATTTTTACAAGACAAATAAGAAATCCTGTTACAATGTCATTATTATAATGTTTCTTCACTGCAGAACAGCTTCATGGGATAGATACGCTTTTCAGTCCGGGTTTCAGAACCACTGAAGTAAGTCGTATTGTTTGAGGTCTGTTGTAATTTACTTTCACCTCCACCTCCTCTCCTCCTCCCTAGCCATGTCGATTGTAACATGCAATTGTGGTTTATTTTCATTTGCTATCAGCATGTCACTTGGGCGGGTTGCCCCCTCACCTTTGATGTCATTGCGTAGAGCAGCAGTTCTTCACTGCACAGTTATCTACTGTTTGTCAATAACTTTGCATTGCATTGTCGTAGCAAACGTTTATGTATGCAATGCTTTGTATGTGAATTACATATTTCTGGTATGATTGAATTGCATACCAGTTGGCAATAAAAGTTGCCCATTACCAACCAACATTATATGTATCCATTGTTTCTTTATTACGACATCAAACAAGCTTTGGCAACATTAATGGTTGCATTTTTTACTCCTCCATGTCAGATAACAAATATATATACAGCCTGTATATATCTTTATTGTAATTGATAAGTTTGATTTTTTCTACAAAATTGTTCCTTTTCATTGCAGAAAAAGATGACAAGTACATATAATGTATATAAATATAAAATAAATATATTTTATAAAGGTGTTATACACATAATAATGATAAACATCAACATAAATTCATAAACATCAAAATCATGTCTTTTGCATTATCAATTACCTCGAGAATGGGCACACATTTGATCAGTGTGAGTGTATACACTTTCTGTTATTTACCCAATTAAACCAATCGGGCAACCTTAAAGCCCGTATACATACCATCAAGTGATGGAAACCTATCCCTTATAGCCCACACAACACAACTGGGTAAGACAACCCTGTTGCCACTTCCTAAGTGGTCAAACCGCCGTAAAACAAATTGTCTGTAAGCTGCATGATGAAAGTTGTCATTTGTTGGCTGGACATTGTATGCAAACAAGTCATTCACATCTCGTAGAGCTACAAGAACTACCAACCTTCGCAGCACTACAGTATTTCTGTCTCTTTCAGCAGTCTCCATGAAAGCAATGACCATGACTGTGACGGCAGCATAGTTGTTCTTCTGGTCGTGGCATTTGTCGACATCGACCGCATTGACACCAAGGGATGTCCTAACTATCCGATAGAGGTGTTGGCCCAGTCAGAGCGATGTCACCAGGCAGCAGATCCCGTAGGTGTGGATGGAGACTGACAGCAGTTTGTATGAAGTCAGGTAGTGCATCGTGATTAACATCTTTCAATTGTAAATGTTTTAAAACAGGCATTTCATAGCTAATACTAATAAAGACAATATATAACTATCCATGTTTACAAACATAGGTCTTTTAAGCAGCACATTTTTAGAACCAGTCATTTTGTGTTTGGATAAAAATCAAATTTATTCATGTACAGATTTCTGTAAATCACAACAATGTTGGATCAATATATTTTCTGCTTCGAAATGTGATAATGGTTTTGTTTTATTAACTTTATTGAATGCCAATTATATTGTAGAGCAAGACATTGTTCAGTATGATATGAACTGAACACCAGTGGCACCTAATAACATATCTGTTCAGACAGGATGGTATCTTGTTCTGTGTTCTCGCCTACTAGCTGTTTAACACTCGATGCTTGTCAGATTTGAATAGGCTTCTTGATGACTTCTGTAACAATATGTACCCATTTTATTTTGAAAGCATTTCTGTAAATGTAGTCTAATGTGTTGCAGGAAAATAATTTGCTGTGTAAAAAATCAATATAGTTTCAAACAATAAATGACCCAAAGGTTTATTATTAAATGTTGAATATGTCCGGTATCGAACACATTCAAATTTGATTCATTGCATATCGCATACAATACAGCTATATAATAGGAACTAACCTTCTTTGCAACTTGTTTTCGTTTCTTTGTTTTATTACTGGCTCCTCCTGTAATAATCAATAAATTGCTTAAAATCATGCATCCGTGCAATAACATAGAGGAGTTATGCATAATGGGCACAATGTATATTGCTGGCAAGTGTAAGATTGGGGACTAATGTGGTATGTGTGTGGCTGAGATTATGTGTTTGTTGTAGATTGGCCTTGCTGATACAAGTCCTCAGGCACAGACTGCAAAGATTCATTGAGGTCATCTGATACAGGAACACAGATTGTTGATATATCCTGGTCTTCTTCCTCATCTTCCACAAAGGCCACCATCAAGTCCTGGTTTATAATTAAGTAATAAATAAAAGTATGTATGCATGCATATGATATACAAAATAATGTTGTTGATGTAAAATATGTATAATTATATATATATATATATATTATTCTACATTATCATGATTATGGTACAGAATAAAATGTTACACACAATTTGTTCAAAACAGAAGTTTGTTTAGTTTTATTGAAATAGCCTTAGAATAGACGAAATACTGTTCTATGCTGGTGTTGATCACAGATATTCCCCACACCCCCTGTTGAAATACTTTCAAATACTTTTTCAGTTTCATTCGGCATGGGTATCAATATTGTTTTAGCCTGTCTTGTTAAATTTGAGAATCAAACAATTTTACTCGGTCATTTAGTAATTCACCACTTTCCATTATGAAATAATGGCAAGATAAGGCCATTATGTCATTGAGATTACTGTGAGGGAAGCCAACGTTACCTTATGTGTCAGTTGTTGCTGTGATGCAATTACCAACAAGACTCCTTTTGATAATGGTTCCCAAAGGGAGCTAATTAACTAACCTACCTAGTTAACCAATGTGGCTGATAAGGCCTGCTATTGTGTCAAATATTTGCTTGCTGTCTGTGGGTTGAAAGGAAAGTGGTGGCTTCTCAAGTCAGGTGGCATCATCATAAGGCAGCTTTTTCTTATCTACAAGTTAACTGCCCATGACATGAACCTACAAACCGTGGCTGGTAAGCCTCAGTCCATGGTATTCAAGTTATTCAACGTGCTTTTTTGTTTTAGCTATATTGTAATGTATTGTGAAGAGTATTTGAAATACTTCCCAAAGCATTTGCAAGTATTTAAATACTTTAACATTTCAAAGTAGATGCAGCGCACGCTTGTCTTGAGATGCCGAGAACTAACAACGGCAACGTATCGAGACCGATACTGTTCTATAAATAGCCAAGCGTCGACCGACAAAACACTTCTGCCGTGGAATAGCGCAATCTATACAGTGCCCCTTTAACCAAACTTCATAATTTGTTAGCCGAATGTGACAGCACATGTATAACAGTGGTCGGATATTATAATGCTAATGACGTAAAAAATGCTAATTTTGCTATCTTGCTGAAATAATTTTGTAGTCAGTTCAGGTATAAATGGACTATTTGCCTTAAGTTACCAGAAGAAGAATATACTTATGTAAGTGATGCATGGGATAGTCATTCGTGGTTGGACCACTTAATCTCGACTAAAGACGGCAACAGTGTCATAACAAATATGTCGGCATTGTACGGTACTATTCAATCTGACCATATCCCGGTCACAGTTGATATTGATTTACAGTTGGCTCCTGACATCAATCAGTCAGTAATTTTACAAGCAACATTGATTGGTCTGTCCTGAGTGAAGATGTAATTTATGAGTATGGTGTACAGTCAGAACTGCTATTGAGAAACTGATGTTTTATTGTGTAAAGACCGCAACTGTACTAAGGCAGAGCAGAAAGTAGCCTTACTAAAATATTATGATAACATCATGTGTGCAATAACCACTGAGGGACAGAATACTATAAAAACACTCAAACCATCCAAGGGTAAAATGTTTAACCTGCCAGGTTGGAAAGACGATGCATCGGATCTATATGATATGTCTCGAGAGACATACACCATATGGAAAAACTCTGGTAGTCCCAGGCAAGGGGCAGTTTTTAACATGAAAAACAGGGCTAAAGCTAGATTTAAAGGTGCTATGACATTCATCAGAAACAATGAGGTAGCAAGGCACTCCTAATGGACTTTTTTCCCTTCAACAGATATCAATCAACCCTATATGCCATTTGGAAGGATATAACATGCACATTTAAATAAATGCAAAATGTGCATAAATTATGCTAATTAGTGTCCAATATGGCCGCCAAAGCCATGAAATCAGCCATTTTTTAAGACAGGATTTCTCTAAAACATTTTATGTGATCACTCTGCAATTTTCATTGTCTTTTTTCAATTTTTTTGTTATTTCCGTTAGCTAATTATATATTCATAGCAATAAAAGTACCACATAGAATTGTTTTAAGAAAAAATCCCTAGATCATTCCTTAGGGATATATCTTAAGTTCTTGTGTTCAAAAAATGAGATTGATAACTCAAAAAGTGAGCGAGTAAGGACGTCTCAAGTGATGCCCGGTAGGCCAAAATTAGTTTTTGGGAAAAACGACAAAAACTGAAACTCAATGTACTTTCACTTCATCTCACATGTATGAAATGCACATCAGTGGTCCTGTCACACAGAAATATACTCAGTGTGCTCCAGTTTCATACAGATTGCCTTCTACTTTATCAGTTTTGTCTTTGAAGCCCTTTTTACTGCCCGAATGAGCTTTCGCTTCGCCCTTCCCACCTCGGACGCCTTTCGCTGAAAAATGATTTGTTTTCAAAAAAATCATATTTTGAGAGTGCCTTGCTACCTTAAAGGGAATAAAAACATCTATGGCTTGAATTCATGTTATATTACATCCTGCTATCTATTTCCATGTCCACCAAGCCAAAAACAATAAAAAATCAATGAATTAGAAATTCCACATTTAATGCTGTGCATCCGGACATTTTCGAATATGCATATTTTTGGCGCGCTTTTCGGGATGCCGAGATGTGACGTCACTTATGACCAACACTCGCATCAGGCCGACCCTTTCCATGCATTCAGAGCATGTTTACAAGTATAGCTTTTGGGTCGAAACGAGCGTCATAATGAGTTATTGTGCAATATTCCGATTAAATACAAACTCTAGTCATCATAGAGGAACAAGCAGTTATCTTACGGTTCCACATGAATTCAATTTTATTCAAAACAATGAATGCGAATGGGCCTTCAAGTCGACTAGGTATCGCCGATTTTGGGCTCGTTTTCAGAATAATTATATCGAATGCAACCAACGGGAGATAATGTACATCAATATACATACATAGCAAACATATATCGTATCCAGCTACAAAAAATAACGTGTATAATCTCATATCACTAGAATATCGATGTACGAAGGAGGAGTTGTATAATTTATCATAACAACTTAAATCAGTCAGGGAATTTCTGTCGGTCCTGCTATTTCAGTTTGTAAAGGCGTTGGTTCCTTGTCCTCTATTTTGAAATCGGGTGACGCCGGTTCAATCCCCACACCAGACCACTGATTTTTTTTAACACTTTTTTTGGTTTATGTTTTCACGAAGTAATATAAACCAAATCATGTTTATACTATGATGCACTGTTTGTAAATATTTTGGTAGTAATTATTTATTCGCCACAAAAATGAAAATATGGTAATTATATATAACGCGATGTTTCTAAATGTTATTTATTCAGACATATCACCATTTGTTTTCACATATATAATTACAATATATTACCGTACAATATATATATATAATTAATAAATTATATATCCATTACATTATATTTGTTTGGATAAATAAAATTTAGAAACATCGTTATATAATTCCCATATTTTCATTTTTGTGGCGAATAAATAATTACTAAAAAAATACCTACAAACAGTGCATCATAGTATAAAAATGATTTGGTTTATAGTACTTGGTGAAAACATAAACAAAAAAAGAGTTTAAAAAATCAATGGTTTGGTGTGGGGATTGAACGGGCGTCGCCCGATTACAGAATGAATTCCAAGGAACCAACGCCTTTACCAACTGAGCTAACAGAACCGACAGAAATTTACTGACTGATTTAAGTTGTTATGATAAATTGTACAACTCCTCCTTCATACATCGATATTCTAGTGCTATTGTGATATTACGTTACGTCCTGTAGCTGGATACAATATATGTTTGCTATGTATGTTTATTGGTGTAGATTATCTCTCGTTGGTTGCATTCGATATAATTATTCTGAAAACGAGCTCAAGCTCGGCGAAACCTAGTCGATGGTGTAACAGGGTCACACAATATTGTAAATATGTGGAAATGTCATTATGAGGATTTGTTTAACTGTCTAGATCACACCAAAGATGTAAATAGCATTTGTAAAAAAGTTGAATTTCAAAGTGACTTAGAGGTGTCACTCAGAGATTATCAATGCCATAACAGATTTGAAAGACAAGAGTCGTGATTTGGATGGTATATGTGCAGAGCATCTGCAACACTGCAGTGACGTTATAATTCCACTGTTGTCTGTGTTTTACAAGCTTTTAATTAGTTGTTCATGGGATTTTACCTGAATCTATGATATCTGTTGTACTTGTGCCAATTGTTAAAAACAAAAATGCTAGCATATGTAGCAAGAATAATTACAGACCCATTGCTTTAACCAGTATTGTGTCCAAAGGTTTAATAAAAATAATTTATAACCATTTTGCATACTGTCTAACTACATGTACCAATCAGTCAGACCTCGACATTAACACTGGCCCAATGGCCCGGCGCCTTTTTTGAAGCTGTCGGGCCACCAGTTCTTATATTTTACTGGCCCGACGGGCCACTGGTTTCCGGTTCTCGAACGCCGCCGAAACGCAGCGGCGGTCACGGCACGGCCGCATCGGTTATCAGATGCAGTTCGCCATAATTCTTAGACCCGACTCAGTTACAGGACATTGTAAACATAACTAGTTACTAAGTTTGATCAATAATGAGTCCAAACTCCAAAACTTATCATGCGGACGACGGCGTGCAAAGCCATCGAATAAATTTTCTAACCACCGGCAGCGCAGGTTTTTATGACGAAAGACGCCATTTTTAAAGTTCCGCCGAGTGCCTTGGTTCTTGGACACACTTTGTACGGTGGTTGGAAGCTGCCTTGACTTTAGAATTATGCACGCTTTTTCTTTTCGAGATATATGAAAGGAATACAGCTTAAATCCAAATTTAACTAGTGGCGAAAGTGACAGAAACTAAATGTAACGCTGCGTCAGCAAAGGCAAGGTGAAGGTCACCTATTTTGGGTGGTGCCACCTAGCGAATGAACCGTGATTTAGTCTAATGCCTTGAATGACCTGTACACGAAAGCAGTGTGAACTCAACTACCGACTGACTAGCTATCGTCACACTGGCCACACTTTATTTAAACTTGGCAAATACTGTATATATGCATCTGAGAACACATTTGAACAATATTACAATATTGTTAGCTTTGGACATCTCACTTTGAACAATCAGTATGTGTATTACTTACTTACTGCTCTCGTAACCCGCCTGGGTCATAGGGGCGCTGCATTGCTGAATGTTTCACCAGTCGGCGCCAGTCTTCACGGTTGTGTGCTAATGTCAGAGTTTCTGCAAAGGTCTTCCCAGGCCATTTTGCAATATTTTGTCTGACCATCTCTTCATCTGTCTTCTTTTCTGCGGCACTGTTCCTTGTAGTATTGTTTTTGTGAGCCCGCTTGATCGTGTTACATGACCATACCATCTCAGTTTTTTTTTTTTTACAGTGGTCAGCAGTTCTGCGTAATGTCTCACATGTTGAGTGATGATTTTTCTGATTTCATCGTTGGTGATGTGGTCCGTATAGGAAATACCGAGGATTCTTCGGTAGCATTTCATTTCCAATGCAGCAATTCTTCTTTGCAGTTCCGCTGTGAGGGTCCATGATTCGCATGCATACAGAAAGATTGACAGGACCAGTGTACGTACTAGTTTAAGTTTAGATTTCAGTGCGATGTTTTTGTCTCTCCAAACTGGTTTCAATTTCGCCAGTGCTGCTAATGTTTGCGCAGATCTTGCAAGGATTTCGTTCCTGGAACCCTCGTCATTGATGATCGCTCCGAGGTACTTGAATTGACTTACTGTTTCCAGTTCGTGTCCATTGGCAGTTATTCGGGACCTCACTGCATTTTTTATTACCTTGTTTTTTTCTGTGCTAATTTCCATTCCATATCTGGCTGATGTTTCGTCCAGCCGGTTCACAAGGTTAACAAGTTCCTCTTCACTTCCAGCCAACCCGTCGATGTCATCAGCGAACTGTGCCAGTGTGATCTTCCAGGGCAACTATCATTATTCCTTCCAGGAAAATGTTGAATAATGTAGGTGACAAGAGACATCCTTGACGGACTCCGTCTGATGTGTGGAACCATTCACCTACAGCGCCTTGCACCAGTACTGGGCTGCTAGCTTTAGCTGTTCGATGGTGTGTACTAGTTTTCGTCCAATATTGTAGTTCTTCATTATTGCCCATAGTGCGGCATGCCATACCCTGTCAAATGCCTTCTTGAAATCAATGAAGACATGGAATAGTTCCTGTTGATGTTGCATGTATTTCTCAAACAGAACACGAAGATTGAATATTTGTTCCGTGGTGCTTCTTCCATTGCGAAAGCCCGCCTGTTCTTCGGCGATGATCTCTTCTACTTGTGGTTTCAATCTGTTCAAGATGACTCTCAGCATCACTTTGCTCGCATGGCTAATGAGACTGATGGTTCGGTAGTTTTGACATTGTTGTAAGTTGCCTCTCTTGGGGAGAGTAATTATCAGTGATTGAGTCCATGTTGTTGGCCACTCTCCAGTCTGCCAGATTTTATTGCAGATGTTGGTGAGGATGTCTATCACAGTTTCTCCTCCGTTGATTATCAGTTCTGCTAGGATGTTGTCAAATCCAGCAGCTTATCCCTTCTTCAGTGATCTTACAGCTATCTCCACTTCTTCACGTAAAATTGGAAGGTCGTCCTCATTTGATGATTCTTGGCTGGCTAGAACACTTGGATCTCCTTTAGTCTGAAAGTTGTATAATTCCGAACAGTATTCTGTCCATCTGTTGATAATTGTTTTTTCTTCGGTGAGGCATTTCCCTTTTTTGCCTTGAATTGTGTTGACTTTCTCCTGTCTTTGCTTTGTCAATTCTCTCACGACTTGGTATGCTCTTTTGCTGTTGTTGTTGGTGAGGCAGTCTTCAATTTCCATTCACTGTTCTTTAATCCATTTTTCTTTGGCTTTTTTCATTCTCGCGCGCCTGTGTTCGCTGCTGCTGATTACGTCAGTCCCAGCCAGCAGTACCCCTGGCTGATCGCTTTGCTAAACTCTGAATTTAAGCTCAGCCTCTCAAATCGCTCACCAGATCAGTAGATATACTCGGGATATGTGGTCATAATAAAACTAATTTCAACCAAACGTGGCTCATGTTACATGCAATGTTTAGGAAGTTGAAGCAATTATTCGAATACACAATACCGCTAAGCTGCTCGTGCTAATGGGCGAACGGGTTATTATATATTGGGATTCCCAGAAGTCGTTTATCCGTCTTCACACTGGGGCGGGTATTTGCGCTGTTTTCACGGGTGATGCAGTCGCGACTGGCGGAGTCAATTACTAGTTTGACTCGGCTAACTTCCGCACTTCGCGTAGGGGATCAACCAGGGCAAGTTTTGCATGGCAAACAGCCCTGGCTTGCGAGGATGGCTTTTTTAATTCCCTTTCTGATCTTCTTGTTGATCTCACTGTACCTTGCTGCTCCTTCTTCCATGTACTTGTATTTCTTCAAATCTCTCCTGGTGTCACACATTTCCAGAATTTCTTCTGTGACCCAGAGTTTGGGTTTTCGGCGGTGTTTCCCTAGGATGTCATTAGCTGTTTCTGTCATCAGTTAAAGTTTGTAGTTATCGCTTCTATACCTTCTTCAAGTGTGAGCAGTGGTGCAAACTGCCCTCCAATTGTTGCTTGGAATGATGCCAAAATCGCAGGGTCTTTCAGTTTGTCCAAGTTGAACTTGAGTCTGGTATTCTTAGGTTTGTTGATCTTTTTCAGCCGTACTTTGAAGTTCATCAATACGAGATCACGGTCACTTCCTACGTCTGCTCCTGGGAAAGTCCTTGATTTGGACATGTTGATTCCAGATCTGAACCTATTTTGCACCAGGGTGTAGTCAATCTGATTGTGATCTCTTCCGTTAGGTGCATGCCATGTCCATCTTCTAGATGCTTTATGTTTTCCATGTGTATTTGCAAGCACTATGTTGTTGTAGTTGGCAAACTCCAGCAGGCGTAGCCCTCTCTCGTTAGTTGTAGCATTACAGAGAGGACCGCAGGAATCTTTCCATTCTGCATGTGCATCGGCACCCACTTTGGCATTCCAGTATCCCTGGACAATCAGAATGTCCTTCTTGTCTACCCCGTCGACGATGTCCTGGAGTTGATTGTAGAATTCTTCCACTTGCTCATCATCATAAACCGATGTTGGGGCATGTACCACCGTGATGTTGAAAGGTGTTGCTCTAAGGCGGATGGTTATGAGCCTGCTAGATTTTGGGTGGCATCATAGTACCGAGTTCTTTATGTTTCTGTTGACAAGGAATCCTACTCCCTTTACATGTTTGTCATTTTCTCCACTGTAGTAGAATGTACTTCCTTCATCTGTTTGTACTTCACCACAGCTCATCCACCTGGTCTTGCATAGTCCAAGGAGGTGGCATGTATATCTTTTCATCTCATGTTCAAGTTCTTTCACTTTTTCTATTTGGTTAAGTGTTCTTACATTCCATGAGACAATAGTGATGTAGTCCCTCCCACGGATCGTTTTGGGTGAGGGTCAATTAGTAGCATATTTGTCACGTCCGTCCTGATGGGAGACGGATGGCGCGGTCATTGGTAACCCGGGCTACGACCGATCCGATCAGGGCTCTACATTAACTCACAGAAAGCACTTGTCCGGTAGGACAAGTGCTAACTCATGATCACTTGTCCCACCAGAAATCTACTTGTCCCACCAAAAAATGACAAGCTGCAGCTATTTACGATGACAGCACTCCCAGCCGGTTGTTAACAGATTAGTGCATTTATTGAGGTTAGAAGGAAATATAATTATACAAGTACATAATTCCAAGAACTAAAACTTGGTAATATTGACCAACGTGTAATCAACAATAATTCTGCGAAAGTAAATTATTGACTGAAAACATATGGAAAGAACAGATTTAGTGAGTCCACAGTCCAGTCTTCAGACGTATTCAGTCCTCGGAGAGTATCAATGATGGTTGTCTCGTCCCTCTGAAAGATAAGACTCAGTTGGCCCAGTACAGCCATGATGTCAAGCACCATGTGCATCCACGCCATCTTCGGAAATTCACTGAGGGTCTTCAAGACATTTCTTGCCCGTCCGAGGACCTCAGCTGCCCCAGTGGAACACTCCACTGTATGCTCGAAGTGCACGCGAATGCTGGCGTACAACTTCAGCAGGGGAGTCCATCGTGTTCCCTTCAGACCGGTAGGTCGCATGGTTTTCTGTCCCAAGGCCTCCGCTACAGCCTTTAAGTCTATTGCGGATTTTGGGCTGTATTCATAATGTTTGTAAATCAGCTTCAACGTGTCGTGAACTTGTCCAAACTGTGGACAACCCCTGTCTTTGGCAGTATCAATAGCTCCTAGTTCCAAGCGATGCGCCATACGGTGCATTGGGATCACATATGGATGCCTCCTGTATCCTCGTCAACACACTGTTGCGGCGCCCAATGTTGACGGCAACTCCATTACATCCTACCCCACCACTTTGGATTGCCAATCCACGTCAAAATTAGTGAAAGCTTAATTTATGGCTCCATAAATTCCTTCAGCATTAGTGTGTTGGATTGGCTGGACACGTACGTACACGTTTCTAACTTGGCCATCGACCACTAGTCGAGCGTAGATGAGCTCCATCTCTGTTACACATTTATGTAGCGGATAAACCGTCGACAAGCATTGTCCGACTGGTACATTGCTCCCATTTTTGCACCATTTTTAATCTGCAGCGATACCAACTTGGGGTAAATTGTAAATAGGTACTTCTCTTTAGCTGTAAAATAGGCTGTATTGTGTCACGCTCTTGTTGGTTCATCTGCCGATCCATTAGTCCTTGCATGAGGTCAACATCCTCTCCTGCTTGACGTCGTCTTTGGATTCTACCAAATTAATGCATGCAAAAATAAAAACGATCTATGTATGAAATCGAATATAACATTGCTGATGATATTGGCAGAGAACTTGTATTAACACAAAACGTCCATATTATCGTTGTAAGAGCGTTAATATGTACAATCGAAAGCCAAAACGTATTAGACTACGAATTAATACACGCAACGCCAACGGCGTTTATGTACTAGGATCGCGATCTGTTTTTGAGGTGGACAAATTACATTTCATTTTTCTGCTTTCCAAAGTAGCATGAAATGTCTTTTGTTTTAAATAAAACAGGCACAAACGTGCAGTTGTGCCAATGAAAGCTTTTTTTAATTAACAATGAAAAAAGTCGAAGTTTTAGTTTGTTAACCTTTAACCTGACACCATTGCTCCACCTAGCGACTATATGCTTTAAAAATACTACTGACTCCATCTGGGGACTGTTTGCATTAGTCTCGTGATGATGCGAAAGCAGTGAGCAACGATGCTTGCGTACGAGATGGAACTGTTGAGTAGCTTCCTTTTAAAATCGATATTATGTCAATGAGTTAAACATTTCAATAATTTTACTTCAACTAACAGTATATATTGTGACTCAATATCAACATGTCCCATCGGACAAGTGTCCTGGATAATGTACTTGTCCGACACGGGTAACTACTTGTCCCGGACAAGCGGACAAGCGTTAATGTCGAGCCCTGCCGGTATCGACTTTGGTGCTTTGTTCATCATGTAGTGTGTCTGGGGCTGGTTTTCTAACCTGGTGGAGCCTATCCCTCTCCAGACGGCTAGTTGACCCATAGCTGGAACATGATTTGTGGGCGTCGGAACATGTACACACACACTGGTGGGCCCTGACCCCGCACATATCGGGCTCATGCTACTCCGCCAAGGATTTTTGTGGCTGGACCACTAGATCCCATGCAGGTTTGGCTTGGAGCCGCAAGGTGTCCAGTTACAATGTGGTGTCGCAAGGAGGCACTGCATGAGTCTTGATTGAGGAGAGGCTATATACCAGAAGGAAAAACTATGCACTCGGCTTTTTTTTCACCCCAGATGAGGCTATCTGGGGGCTGAAGCTGAAAGCCGGAGGTCAGAAGCAAGCTACTAACCACTACACTACGCTACAGCACTAGGCGCATCATCCAACCCTTGTGACTCACACACCATAGAATATGTGTATCCCTAGTAACTTATAACAACTTTGACTTTGTTGGTAAAATTATAAAAAAGACTAATAATGTTTTCCACATCAGTATCAGCGTATTTATGACGGTAACACAAAATCCGGGCCAGTAACTTTCACAGGCGGGTCACTAACCTTTCTAATCTACTGGCCCCCTAGGCCAGTGGATTCAAAACCTTAATGTCAAGGCCTGTCAGTTTGGCTTCAAGACTGAACACAGTACAGACTTGTGTATATATGCCTTCAAAGAGGCTGTTCTGAAATATCGCAGCTTGAATAGTATTGTGTATTCATGTTTTCTGGATGCGTCCAAAGCGTTTGATCGTGTCAATCATTATATTCTGTTTGGGAAACTCGTCAATAGGGGTGTACCTATGTATATAGTTAGAATTTTAATAGTTTGGTATGCTACACAAAAAACGTAGTAGTAGTATTTTATTAGAGTCTCACTCCACGTATACATACATTAAAATACAAGACAAATAAATATATTACATTTAAAGTTAGCACTCAAAAAGAGTTATGAGAGACTTGTAATAAATTTAAACAGTATTAATTTAATAAACATGTGCTATTATTTTGTTGTATTGTGTAATCTTGTGTGCTGTATTTTTTGGAGGATGCTGCAGTTTTACTTATTATATTGTCATTACTCAATAAATATACAAATTTATATTGATCATTCATACTGGAAAAAGCTGGATCATTAATTGTTGCATAGCCTATTAGTTCTTTTCGTTCGTTAAAATATAAAGGGCATTTAATTAAAACGTGAAACTCATTTTCTATTCCATTCGTGCAATTATAACACGTCCTAGCTTCAGGTGTGGGGTAATTTCGTTCAAAACGTCCAGTTTCAATTCTGATTGGTGCCACGCCACATCGAAATTTTGCAAGTGCTTATCGATTACTTCTAGTCATAATTTTCTTAAAATAATGCTCAGTTAAACATTTTGTTTTGAACTGTTTATAAGTTCTTACTTTATTTTTACTACCAGTTCTGCCCTCTTTTCTATTTATAACATGAAGCCATTGCTGTTCCTGTAATACAGACAGGCAAACATCTGTGTGTTCTATTACAGCCTTTATAATTATATTAACATGGGAGACCATGTTAATATAATTATATTAGTAAGATTATGTATATTTAAGTCATTATAACGATGGTATACTTCGTAGCCCCAATTTCGTTTCCCACTTACGGCCATTTCCATCATCCATAGAAACATGTTTTGTCACTCTAGATACATCCATATTGATCAAACGACACCAGAGCCTAGTAACATATAGCCATTGTTGGTGAGTCGGGGTTTTCCACCCCATTTCACCCTGCACTGCTGCTGATGGGGTATATTTACCCACACCTAGGAAAAATCGACAGGCCCTATTATGTATGCTATTTATGACCGAATATTCCTTTGTACCCCACACAGCAGAACCATAGTTAATAATGGAGAGCACCATACCATCGTATAGTTTTGTAAAACAGTTAAAAGGCATTCCTCCATTACACTTTGGCTTAGCCATTAACAAACCCAGAGCTCTGTTCGCCGTAGTAGCTACTGTTTTTACCATCACCTTATAATAAAAATATTCAGTTAAAATCAAACCTAAATATTTATACTTATTTACGATGCATACGCATTGGTCACCCAGTAGAAAATCGCAAGTAGTCTCAGATATCGATGGATTACGAAAATGTACAATTTGAGTTTTGTCTTTGTTAATAGACATGCCCCAGTCATTGCACTTTTTCCAGATAACATTTAGCAATGTCTGCAGTTCTTCTGCTGATTCGGCCAGCACCACAATGTCATCTGCGTATGCTAACATTGTAACAATTTCGTCTCCGATCTTAACACCTTTACCCGTGCCTTTCAATTCAGTTAATAAATCGTTTATAAACATATTGAACATGATAGGTGATATAACACATCCCTGCTTAAGCCCGCATTCAACATTGAACCAATCAGACTTTAAGTTGTTGACCCTAACACAACATTTGTAATCAACATATCATTATTTCAAAGCCTCAAGCCTTTTCCCTTGTATGTTGAAGTTCCTAATTTTGTTCCAGAGGAAATTTCTATTGATACGGTCATAAGCTTTACTAAAATATACAAAACATGCAAACGTTTGCTGTCGGCATTTCTTTCTAGTATCGATTATTTTTGAATTGGTAGATAGGTGGTCGAGACAACTGCGACCTGGTCTAAACCCATTTTGTTCATCACACAAAAAGTTGTTGCCCTCTACCCACGATATAAGACGATCATTTAAAATAGAGCAGTATATTTTATACACATGGGAACTAAGCGTAATTCCCCTATAGTTCAATGGCACTCGTGGATCAGACGTACAACACTTGGGTATCGGGGTTACAATGCCCCGACGCCATGCTTCAGGAACCATGCTGTTGTTAAAACATTGATTAAATAGTTCGTAAAGGAAGTTTATGGCATTTTCATTAACCAGCGTTTCGAGTGGGATGTTATCATCACCCAACGCTTTGTGTTTCTTGGCCTTGTTTAAGGCCAGGCGAATGTCCTCCTTAGAGATAGGCCCATCAAGGTGTTCATTGTGACCCAGTGAGTGGGTCTCTACAGGCGGTTGATAGTCAATTGTTTGTTCGTAATTGTCCGGGTTCAGCAAAGTGTGAACGTCAGTTCTCCATTTATGTAATATCAAGCTTTGATCAGTGGATGTGGAGCCATCCTCTAGCATCATTTCCATTGGTATATCATGGATGCGTTCTTGTTTTATCCCTAATTTTTCAATATGCTTCCAGAAAACATTTGGATCATATGACGGCAGATCAAGTAGTTTTTCTTGTTGTTGACGCCAGACTTTGCGTTTGGCAGCTTGCACGTGCCTATCAAATAGTTTCTGGGCTACCTTCATTTCCGCTTTCAGGTGCGGTTTATTTTGTTCGTCGCCCTTAATCCACAATTGTTCACTTGTTGTGAGGTTATTCCATAGTTGAGTAAGTTCATTTGACCACCATTGTTTCTTGATCCGTCTGCGCTTATGACTGAGCACTTAGTGGTTTACATGGACCACTTTTTGAAATTTATCTTCCATCACCGTTTTAACATGTTCGCAGAAACTATCATATACATTGTTCAGATTGTGTTGTGTTAAATTAGATCTTTGAATGAACTGCACAAGAGTAGCAGTATTGTCTTGTGTTGTGTCGTCATCGAGAAATGACTGGTGAACGCCTTCTAATTTATATCTCGTTGTACATGGGATTTTTGGGTTCGGATCTTTATTATCGTACCATTCCATACAATCCAGGAGTAAAACACATATCACTATTGAGTGGTCTGGGATGGTTTTGTGTGGGTCAATAATTGATATACACCCAGAGTCATTAAATATCTTTCGTGCTGAAGTTATTTTAAAGTCGGTAAACGAAACGCTCATGCGGTACAAGGCAATAATCAACGACAGCCAAACCTTTGGATGAAACAGATGTGAAGTCGTTTATCGACGAACCGCGACCGTTCAGCATGCAACAGTTTGATGATATTAAAAGGTCGATGAGGTATTGTCCATGTGAATTCACTTTAAAATCAATAACTTTTCTCTCAGGAATGTCATCCACACCTTCAATGTAATCAGGCTCACTGCCACAACGGCCATTGAAATCGCCACATATGAAGAATATTCCAAGTATCTGGTATCGGTATATATGTGATAATAGTTCGTTGTCATAGGTTTCGGGGTCAATGTAACGTGATGACCCGTCAGGAGGAAGGTAACACACACACACATCCTAAAACTAGTATCCGAGCTCTTGCTTGTGAAAGTTATCCACATTATTCCTTCCACAGATGTGTCTAGAATGTTCACATTAAAATCATGCAGCAGAGCATCTTTTACAAAAATGCTTACTCCGCCTGACCCCGAATTGGCCCGACAGTTCAGGTTTGTGCGATTATGCCCCCGCCATTTATATCCATTCATTTCCAGCGTGTTTACATCTGTAAGATGTGTTTCCACCACGGCGATTACATCCGCGTTGAGGTGTTTAACACATTCTGATGTACGTTGGAAGAATATCAGTCCGACAGTTTTTCTGTTAGTAATGGGTTGCGTCAAGGAGGAATTCTTTCTCCGTATCTTTTCTGTGTTTATATGGATGATCTCAGTAAAAAAACTACATCATTTAAATGCTGGTTGTATAATAGGTGAGTCATTAATTAACCATTTGTTGTATGCTGATGATTTAGTGCTCTTGGCTCCCTCATCTATGGGTTTATCAATGTTACTGATTGTTTGTTCAGAATATGGAATAGAACACGATATTAAATACAATAGTGCCAAAAGTAATGTTATGATTTTTTGCTGTAAAAGGTTCAAGGATATACACATTCCAAACTTTGTATTACATGGTGAAACATTGGCTAAGGTTAGTAAATGCAAATATCTTGGGCATATCATCACAGAAGATCTCACTCTCAGTGTCAATGATGAAATGGCTAGGCAATACAAGAACATTTATGCTCACGGTAATGCCCTGATCCGAAAATTCTATATGTGTACAGATTCTGTAAAGTGTAATCTGTTCAAATCCTATTGTACTTCGCTATATACATGTCAGCTATGGTGGAATTATAGAGCAGAATCAATTATAAAACTGTGTGTAGCATACAATACTGTCTTTAGATTGTTGTGCAATGAACCTAGAGATTGTAATGCTAGTTATATGTTTGTATCACGAGGCTTACTCACCTGCAAAATTTTGATTTGAAAAAATGTGTTTAGTTTTATGAAATGTGTAGCTAAATCGGGCAATGCAATACTACAGAGTATTATGAATAGTGATACATTATACATATCACTACTGTGTAATCACTGGCGAAAAAAGCTATATATTAAGTTATCAGTCGGAGTCTGGTCTACTTTTTATATGGATGTCATATTCTGGAATAGTTATTGAATTGAAAATGAAACCAGAACAATAACATTTTTGAAATAAGTCTTGCCACAAATGTTATACTGTAAATGTAACACAACTGGCTCCTCTAGAATAACAATACTTATTGTTCAAATATATCATCATCAACCAGAATTTTGTTGTTGTTGGCTAGAATGTCGTACACACTGCCGACAGAGGTTCGTGATATTTCTTGGTAAAACATTTTCCCTTCTTTATATCCCGCTTTCCCCATTTGAACCAGCCTAGCGCTGGTGTCTTCAACAAAGATGGCGTCCCTTACCTTCTCTACGTACCACTTGTTATCATGCTTTACAGCAATGAAGTCATCATCTATATAATAATAATAAATTCTTATATAGCGCTGTATCCAGTACTTGGTTCTGTTCAAAGCGCTTTACAAAAAAGTTCACAATCATATGTCACTCATTTAGGTAGTGAAAGCGATTTTTAATATGTGTTATCTATATATATGTAATTTGTTCTGCGTATTTGATGATCTTTCACATATGAGGGTGAATAGAAGAAGAATCATCAGTGATATCCCTTGATGTGACATCCGTGGTGGTTACGTCATTAATGGTGGCTGTGTTGTCAGTTGTGGCTGTGTCAGAAGTGTAGCTGGGCCAGCAGTAGCGGTATAAAACTTAAAATTATGATTTGTGTTGCTGTCCCGCCCGGACATATATGCATGTGCTGGAGCATATTTGGCGTGGCAACATCCAGACAAGCAAAATCTATTTCGCATGTACATTTGGCCTCAATCTGGGATCATAGCGTGAGCGGTCATGAGACTGTTGAAGTGTGGTGGTGTTCCATGAATTGATGATGCCACAGCTGGCTTTGCCTGATATGGAGGATGCAGGGACAACCGTCATCGTGTTTTCCTTTGTAACAAAGAGGCTGTAGAAGGTTTCTTTGTCCCACAATATGACTGCTTTCTTCACGGCAGTTTCCTCTCGCTCTTTATCGCACGGTCTTTTTCATAGCCCGTTTTCACAAAGGTTCGCACGTCGTCAGTGAATTCCTGTTAGAACAAATCCATTGCAGAGCTCTCTTCGATGAGCTTCACGTTCTTGACGTGTCGTCCGTGCTATTTGCACGTCAGTTCTCGTCGTTGGTGAAAAATGGCTTTATTAACATTACAAAGCAAGAATTGTTTGTGAAATAACCGATACCCCGCGAAACGCATAGATACTGCATGAAAGAAAATGCATAGACAACACTATAATTTATGGTGACAAGCATTAATGAGAAGGTCAGTTCATTATGTTTTATGAAGACCACATCTTAATGTTTGCTATATATATGACCGACAACAAAACCATAATAGCTAAACGATTTATTGTGTTAAATGTCAAGACACAAAGAAGTAACAACTTGAAACGTTGTTTTAGTCAAACCTACGCTTCCAAAGCATAGTATTGTGTTATCGTCGTTATACTATTACAATTTAGTGCTTAAACTACGTTAACAAATGCATACAGATATATATTATGAGAGCCCGGTGATCCCACGCAAAACACATATCCATCGTTACCACGCGAAAAGCATAGTTAAAATAGGCTTATTTTACGCACCACAACACGGACATACGCTAAGTTATGCATCAATCAAGCGTACTAATTTAACACAAATTTCCACAATAAATGATACGCAACATTGTCAAATTAATTATCATGCAATATCTACAGCACACTCTGGTAATCATTTCTCAAAATTGTTTCACGAATAATGTCTCTAAAATAGTATATATATATACTTATGTTTAAATCCCAGTGATGTCACAGTTATACTGGCCGTGCATACACATTTCGATCTGAAGCTCAGGGTTTTACTGATAGGTGACATTAGTATGTTATTTCATGTCAAGACAAACTGCCTTTCTCGTGATATCGTATTCGCAGGTATCGATTAACAAGTTAAGTCAGTGTATCTCATCCAGGTTTGTAGGAGGGAGCATTTCTTTTTGATCACGTGTAAACTAACCTAAATGCAATATGTATGTAAAATATATATTACTATATCTGTTACTGAATGATATGCCATTAAAAGGCTTTCGCGTAGTATTGCATTGTCTGACAATTTTTTTTGTTTTTTGGAGAAAGGTGATCTCGGCAAAATTTGGCTGGTATTACACATACATTATTCATGCATACCTATGTAATCTATTTTAAGGCTTACAATTTATATTTGATATTGGAATAAAGCATGTCTTTTTCTCCGTTTGGTGTTTTGAAATTTGCGTTTTGTGTGGAATCGGTTAAATAGCATTTAGACTAAACTAATTCTCAAAAATGAGTCATTCACGATAGCGCAACCACTTTTACATATTGTTTGGACGCATTTATTATACATCATACGGCATATCAGTTGAGCCAATCGTTTCAATTGTGTTTGACTGGTGGGACATTTAATGAAATAAGACAAATGTGTCCAGGTTTTGTGAGAATCGTCCACACACACGCACGCACGGACGCACGGACGCACGCACGCACGCACACGCACATGTGTATATATATAATCTAAGACTAAGTTTTGGTGATAATCAGCTGATTATACCTCGGCGGCGTCTCCTTCTCAAAGAACGTCGTCAAGCAGCATCAATCACGTGGTTACACGGACTATTTATAGCGGATGACGTTTTACGCTGTATATGTCACGTGACTACATGCTTCACAAAACCGAGTCGTAACTAGCTATAAAACATTATTGGACTAATGGCTAATGCGGGAAACGGGGCAATAGTGCGAAATTATTGACACTATCCGCCGTAACACGTTTTCCAATATAATACTAAAGGTGACAGATATAGGCCCGAGGTTATAAAGCGTACTCGGTGCTCATACTCCATGCCATAGGCATGGCCCAGACTCAAGATCTCATGCTCACCGGAGCACGAGCGCTTGAGTCGTTTATGCAATGTGTCTACTGTACAGTAAGTAATATAATAGAAGAGTGCATAACATTTGTCGGCGTTCGCAATGACCGCTCGCCGTTCAACATCTGTATCGTTTCAATGCGACGGCAAATCCAACTTCCACGAACACAATCATATCCCCAAATGAATAAACTTTCACAGTACCTGTCCTTTACTCAACATAACATTGTACGTATTGTCGAAGGTAGTCATTAATCACTGCACAAATCCTATACGACCAAAAAAGCAGACTCGCGTATGGGCGCGTGAAGTTTTAATCGAAAACGAGACACGACACACGCCTTTTTGAAAATATTCTACCCAGCGAAATGCCAACAGCGTCCGACGTTGGAGAGCTCCTACCGCTAGCGTGATCGTGCACTTCACTTCTGTAGAAGCCAGAAAAAACAACAACAATGAATTCATCAGAATACACAACATTTTGGTGAGTTGTAATAACTATGGAAAACAAATTATGCTGTGGAAGTTATGTTAAATGTAGTGTTTTATAATATGGGATATGTATATATATATATAATATATATATATATATACACACATATAATATATATATATATATATATATGTATATTTCAATAGTAAAGAAAAAATTGAAACATTTACAAATGAATCAGCAAAATGCATGCTAAATATATTACCACGCCTGGATTGAGATGTTGAATTAGGTTACTCACTGTAGTAATTGGAAATTTGCTGTGGTTTGTAGGTTGTTAAACAACTACATGGAAGGGGATGGCGAAATAAAGAGAGGAAATGTTTTAAAGCATTATACGATTATGACTCAGGTTACTCACATAAATGCGCTACATAAAATTATTAAATGAGATGTAATCATCTTATTAATTAAACAAATAAGACTGATATTAAATTAGATATGTGTTATGCTTAATATTATATTATATATATATATATATCCCATATTACAAAACATTATATTTAACACAACTTCCACAGCATAATAATTTTTTATGTTTTCCATAGTTATTACAACTCACCAAAATGTTGCGAATTCTGATTAATTCATTGTTGCTGTGTTTTCTGACTTATACAGAAGTGAAATGCACGATCACGTTAGTGGTAGGAGCTCTCCACCGGGGGACGCTGTTGGCATTTCGCTGGGTAGAATATTTTCAAAAAGGCGTGATTAATGACTACTTTCGACAATATGTACAATATTATGTTGAGTAAAGGTACATTACCAAAAAAATCAAAATTGATATATAATCATTTAAACACTTCTATATGATAGTGTATGCTATGTAGTTTACAACCCTTTTTGAAATATCTCTATTATTAACAAAGTAAATCCACTTTTTAGTGTCTGAAAAAAGGGTCATTGTGTCATATAGGATTCACGTCCATTTCTTGTGATCTGGAGCTTGTGCAGACTGTGCTGCCACCTTGTGGCACTGAATATAGGCAAAACATGACATAATCTGTTCTAATGAAGATATTGAAGTAAATTAAAATGTTATGACCCAAAAATGTTGACCTTGTACTGTGACCTTGACAGGACCTAGTTATTTGACCTTTAATGACCATTGACCTATATATGTTGACAAGTGACCTAATTAAATGATTATGTGTGACACATGGGCTTGGTATGTTTATAAAGTGTTGGAATGGAACAGTTATGTACACATTGACTATAAAGTAGCATATTAAAGCATGAACAATAGTGAGGTAACTTGTTTAAAAAAAAAAGACCTTTGACCTAATTGCAAGTATGAATGTGCAATTTATTTTAAACTAATAATTATGATATGTTGTGCTAGCAAATTAAAAGTAACTAAATATTTAACCTTGACTATAATAGCATATTACCTTGATACGACCTAGATAATTGACCTTGAATGAGCACAGATTTAATTATGTTGACAAATTACTTACTTAAATTATTTAGTGTAACACATGGACTTAGTAACTTTATAAATCCTTGTAATTGATCACATATACATATTGACCATAATTTTGGGAATAAAATGGCATATTAATGTGTGAACCATTAATGATTGATTTGTTAAAAAAAAATTACCTTTAACCATGGTGTCTATATTATTAATGTCCAATTTATTTTTACATAATAATTATGGTATGTTGATCAAAATGAAAGTTCAACTATTAACTGTTGACCATTGGGTATTATTTGACCTGTTTGTAAACATTGAGGTGTCCCTGACACAACCATTGTTGTGAAGAAACACAACAGCATTGCTTGAATTTAACATAATTTATTATGCATTCCAAGATCTGTATACTTTCTTGTATAGTTCAATGTCATGAAATGTTCACAGTACAATGCAAAGGTCAGTACTACAACAATGATATTTAATTGTTTTGTTCATTAATGTCTCACACGTCAACATGAAGTAATGTTAACATGTTGTTCACAGTACGCAGCCGACAAGTAGACATTGAAAACAACTGAAACAGCAGAAGTACAAGAACTAGTCAGCTTCACTGCACATACAGGGAACTATAGAAGGAGGAACATAGTACATTGCCGACTAGTGTAGATATAATCGGTTCACTGTTTCATATATCCATGCAAGTGAAGTGTGCCAATGTTCACAGGACACTGTTGGTCGAGTGTAGATAAATCCGTTCAATGCGTCATACAGCAATGCAAGTGAAGTGTACCAATGTTCACAGGACACTGTTGGTCGAGTGTAGATAAAATCCGTTCAATGCATCATACAGCAATGCAAGTAAAGAGTACCAATGTTCACAGGACATTGTTGGTCGAGTGTAGATAAAATCCGTTCAATGCATCACACAGCAATGCAAATGAAGTGTACCAATATTCACAGGACACTGTTGGCCGAGTGTAGATATAATCAGTTCAATGCATCATATACATTAATGCAAGTGAAGTGTGCCAATGTTCACAGGACACTGTTGACCGAGTAGATATAATCAGTTCAGTGTGTCATATATCCATGCAAGTGAAGTGTGCCAATGGTCACATGACAGCAATGTGTAACTGTGTCAATGTACATGTGACACGAGGCTCAAGTGCCACTATTGATCATTGGGCAGTTTTGTTCGCAGGATGACAGATACATAGTTAGGGCACAGCTCCGTACTATGACCAGATCAATCCTGACCCATATGTGTGAAAAGGTAGTTTACCTTAGGAAAGGGAAGACATACCATGGGTGGTCTAATACGGCACATTCAAGTTGTGCCAGCAACTGCAACAAAGGTGTTCATCGTTGACATAGGAACAAATGATCTAAGCAAGATTAATGTAACTGTAGTAATAGTATGCCACATATCAAACTTTGTACAGTTAAGAGAAAATGTTGATGTTTTAGAAGATAAATTTGCTGGAAGTGAGAATTTACCTATACAATAGTTAACAAAAGAATTTAGAGAAAAACATTATTGAGGAGTATGTCGAGAGACCTTGCACATGAAGTAGCATGAGGATAGCAGCCAAGACTACTGCAACCGCTGGTTAACAGCATGGAATGCATGTATAGCTGCTAACCTCATGCTACCGACATACCTAATCGATCCAAGTGGACTCATGTGCACACCGTCTTTCGCATAGTATTTCTCCTCAAACAATTTACGGTGATGCCAGTAAGTAATTGTTTCCAAATCTTTTACCAATGCATAAGTTTTATCATTAATAATCTGCCTGGCATGTTCAAAATCAGATCGCACTTCAAACCGACTAAACTTTACTGGTACTCGGTTCAATATTTCGCATACTACTACCTGGACCACAGAAGGTATTGCGAGCAATTCACGAGCGAATGCCACAATACGGTCTGCTAGGTCCTCAGGTACACAATCTATATTGCTTAGATCATTAGTTCCAATGTCAACAACAACAACAACAACAGTTGGCGCAACTGCTCGCACAGCCCCCAGTTCCCGAAAAAGGCCATTCATAGTTAGCCCACCTTTCCCTCGGGAAACGACCTTTCCAAACATATCGGACAGGCAGAGGTCTGGTCGATAGTACTTGTGCTGTACCCCACATATGTTACCTCTCTGACACGTCTCTGCCATCTTGCGGACGAAACTGTGCCCAATGATCAACAAAGTTGGCGTCACCTTCGGCATGTTCTGGAAAGTAAGAATGTACATATAGTTAAGTTTGTCCAGCTATTCCATATATTTTATAAGTGCAGTTATTATCACACTGTTCTTAGTGCACACAACACCGATATCTTTTATCATTCTTGTGATTCACGACAGAAACCAACGTGGAGGTGACAGTGTGAATCTTCTGTCTCTGTACGTGAGTATGCCAGAATATTTGTATGAATTTGCAATTGAGCATATCAACGATAAATACAACAATAAATATAAAATAATAAATTACATACTCTCTCAGACACCAGTCACAGAAGCTCCCTGGCCCAGGCGTCTGAAGAGTTTATATATTATATATGCTTAAAACTATATATTTAATTATATATATACTCCATCAGTAATTTCAATATGTAAATATATTGAGTTTGCATTTGTGTATATACATATACTGTATTTATTGTTGATATATCAACAATAAATACAACAATAACTATATACTGTATTTATATTGTTGATATATCAACAATAAATATAAAGTAATAAATTATATGCTGTCTCAGACACCTGTCACAGAAGCTCCCTGGCCCAGGTATCTCAGACTTTATATAATCTATACCTAACTATATATATATATTATTATATATATTAATATATGTAATTTCTATATTTAAATATATTACAATACATACTATGCTATTGAAATGGTAGTTACAGGTGCAGAAGACGCAAATCACCCGAGATGATATCGGTAATGATTTCTGCAGGCTTCATGTAGCAAGGTGTCTCACTCTCGTTCTCATAGACAAGCTTAAATTCACGGGTGTCATTTATGAACTCAGCTATGTGACCATTGAATTCAGATGTACATTTGTTCTCATCAGCCCATTTGTGTTTGATGTTAACGCCAGTTATGAGCTCGGGATCTCTAATGATGTTATAGAGTTTCTCGGATTCTGGTGGAATTTCTAGTGATGAGCTTGTTTAGATGTTCTTTAAGCTCATTGACCGTAGCACTCGTAAAGAGGATCTGGCCATCTGTACATTTCAGTATTTGTGTCCTGATCTTAATGTGGGCTTTTAGGACTGTCTTTGCAGTGGTCATACAGAGCTGTCTGATCTTATTCTCGGTTTCATCTCGGGTAGACCACAACCCGCCATGCTGAAATACCACCTCAAACTACTACTCCTTCTTTTCGCGTGCACTGATGTCATGTGTATGTATTCTATCGCGAGAGAGTCTGAGTTCTGCCTGACGATCTATCTCAAGCTGTTTGCTTATAACCCTTTCTTCCTGCGTGTTCTTTCTGGCATAACTAATGGCATTGTCTGTATATCTATGCTTTGCTCTATCCTCCTGCCTAGCTAACCATTTGCCCGATTCATTAGCTTTTTACATACGTTTAGCTTCTAAGTGGCTTGTGGTAGCATTTCGAGCATTACCTAGTATCCCATCACAAGACCCAAAGTTACGCTCGCAACTTATTTTAGAAGATTTGCAGGACCTGGCTTGCTGTACTAATGTGTCACTTGGGTTGTTGAAGCAGCCACCATCAAGCTGTGAGGCGAGCTGCCGTTCAACGATGATAAGACATGCCTTGCATAGGTCTTTTAGCAAGACGATTGTCTTGTCATTGCTGGATGTTGGCTTCTTGAGACTGTCAAGGACAATGTCGTCCTTGATTGGTACATCAGCAAAAAGAGATGGCGTACTGGACCCGAGCAGTGGGCTGGCATCCTCTGACCATGAACAAAGCTTCTCTCTGGCTTCGGCATAGTACCTGT
Organism: Escarpia spicata; assembly: GCA_963995525.1. Taxonomy (NCBI): domain Eukaryota; kingdom Metazoa; phylum Annelida; class Polychaeta; order Sabellida; family Siboglinidae; genus Escarpia; species Escarpia spicata. The sequence continues at coordinate 13,868,199 of OZ023212.1, forward strand.
TCATGTCAAGAATGTTCAAATCCTGACCAACCAACCGCATCCAGGGCCCAGTCACCACTTTGCCAATGAGTCCAAGTGTTCGTGTTGTTACATGAAGCACGTCCAGCTTCAAAGCATTAAGGACACATTGTTGGACAGCATTTCCAGGCAGGCTAATTCTGACAAAGAAATCCTGAATTGATATGTTGTAGTGATAGAGGAGGCCGCTGTTCAAGAAGTAAATGTGAAAACGGTTGCCAACAAACCGATGAAATACAATTGACCTATTCTGCATCTCTGTGGTTACAATACCAGTGTCTTTCAGATGCTGTCTAAGAGATTTGGCACAGTTGTATTTGGCATCATAGAATATTTTACTAGTACAACGAACAGTTGCCTGTGTTTCAGACTCCCCCTACTAGCGTACGGATATTTGTCAGCTGTTTTCATTGCTTTGGTATTATTAGTACCCTCAAAAGATTTGATGACCTTGTCACATTCTTTTGCCATTCCATCAACAGGGTGCATCGAACAGCGGAAACTATTGAGTTCCCTCCAAAATACCTCTCCCAATTGGCGATCAACTGCTTCATTGGTTTTGCATCTATCTATCTTGGTGTTTGTAATTCTTGATTTGATGTCACAATTGGTATCAAAATTGGAGGATGATCCAGGCACTTAATTTGGAAGAGCATATATTGAACGTGTGATCGAGTCACAATACTCCGCTGCTGTGCTGCCCTCTTGATGGCTGATACCCACCAAAAATGTTTGTTTTTTGTAGCAATCTCTGTTCCTACTAGATGGCCTACTGATTTGGTTGTCCAAACATATTTGAGAGTCAGATTGGTTTCGCCAGAAAGAGCCTCTGCAACCTGTTGTCGAGCGATAACTTTCATTTCTTTGCACATGTTGTTATGTGTGCTGTAACTGGGAAGTGGTCCATCCATATCTGCACCTGTGATGGATTTTACTACCATTTTCATAGCCTTTGATACATTGGCCTGAGCTAATCCCAGGTCTTGCAAATTGTAACTTGCTTGCCGAATTTTAGATTTGTATGTTTTGCTATCCTGCTTTGTCGAAATATACGCATTTGAATTTTCAAGAGTGTCTTTGGCAGAGACCGATTAATTTTGCCAGTAAATTATTTCTTGATATAAATAATTCACCTCGTTTGCTTTGTCTTTGGCTTGACGAAACAGATCTGTAGACTACTTTATAATCAGGGTGATGCTTAGCTTTGAATCGCTGACTTTGTTTTCGTTTTGATAATTTTGTCTTCGCAGTGTATCGCGCAGCTCTTGATTTTGCTTCTTTAGTTTTGATAAAGCTCTCAGTTCAGTTTTGGCAACACAATAATTTGAGACCAATTTTGCCAATGAGTTATCGTTACGTTTCAAAGACCCGTTCATTTTTCTTCTGTCAAACATTTCTAATCGGGTTTTCATTTTCATGTTCTCATTGGTTAGTCTTTCATTCTCATTTTTAAGTTCCACATTCTCATTCGTAAGTTTGATGTTCTAATTTATTACTTTCATATGATCTTCTTCAGATAAAACTAATCTCTCCTGAAATACCTGTTTTGCTTTTGGTTCCTGAACAACACTAACTGATTCCAAGCTTGCTTTTGGTGGTGGTTCTGATTGGCTGGCTGGTTTCTAAACTACAGACTTCTTGACTTTGCTGAGCAACTTATACTGACTTTCTAGGAACTGCTGATATTTAACTGGATCTCTAGCTCTTCTGATTTTGTTGCGTTCACGTTTCACATGCATAAATTGTAACTGCAAGTACCTAACTGATACGGAATTGATGTCAGTAGTAGGTCAGGTTAATCAGCGTGGACGCTGGCGCGGCGCGGGGGAAGTGGAAGGTCAAGTACTCGGATATAGGTCAAAGTCAAAGGTCAAGTACATGATGTAGGTCAAGGTCAAACGGCGCCACCTGGTGGATAGGTCGTGAACTAAAACAGCGCCATATATCGGATAAGTAGTGAACTAAAACAGCGCCCCATAGCGGATATGTCGTGAACTAAAATAGCACCACCTGGTGTAATTTTTTTAAACTAAATTTCCTCGACGAATATGTGGTGAACTACAGATGAACTAAGTATATGAGAACTGCCAAAATTCGTGTCTCTTGCGCGCAATGGAGCCCCCTGACGGATATATAATAAACTACAAACATCATCCCTGGCGGGACAAGTGTTGAACTATATATATATATATGAGTACTACCAAAATTCGTGTCTCTTGCGCGCTTGCGTGCAATAGAGTGATTTGGTTAGCCATTGTTTTGAGTTTTCGCGCTTGAATATAACCCCATCATGTAACGTTATGATCAGTGACGTCGTGTTATAGCGAGTGGAAAATTCCCCTGTAAATAGACCAAGATACACAGGCAGCATTCCGTTTAACAGCGATCGTCATCGGAATCGTAGACGACCTGCATCATCGCGGCGCGCAAGCCTATATGACCTACAGCTCATAAACACTGCCAAACAACTTACAAACACTGATATTCAATACATACAGGCAAATTCAGGCAATCGACCATGATTTCAGGAAAATTCAGGTCATTGACCAAGATACATAGGCAGCATTCCATTTGATAGCGATTGTCATCTGAATCGTAGACGACCTGCATCATCGCGGCGCGCAAGCCTATCTGACCTACAGCTCATAACCATTGACGGATGTAGGTCAAGATGTAGGTAAAGATGTAGGTAAAGGCAAATTCAGGCAATCGACCAAGATACACAGGTAGTTTCAGGCAAATTCAGACAATCGACCAAGATACACAGGCAGCATACAATTTGACAGCGATTGTCATTTGAATCGTAGACGACCTGCATCATCGCGGCGCGCAAGCTTATCTGACCTACAGCTCATAACCACTGACGGATGTAGGTCAAGGTCAAAGGGCATATACCCGGATGCAGGTCAAGTTCCCGGATGTAGGATCAAAGGTTAAGTGGTGCCTCCTAGCGGATAGGTCATGAACTAAAACAATTATAAGCTAAATTTCCCCGGGCGGATATGTGGTGAACTACAAGTGGTACCACCTGACTTACAAACACAGATATACAACACACAAACATTGACCTACAACATTCACATACCGACCTACGACACATAACCCGTACTAAACATTGACTTACAATCCACAAACACCGACATACATCATAGATCAAACATATCGGCTAGTTTTATTAGGTAGTGGTTAAATTCGTGTCTTTTATAAAACCCGTACTCGAGATGTGTCTGGACTTGTTGGTTTGTTGCGAGCGTGAGCGCACGCACCCTGTATGACGTCATTAAACCGCTACGCGCAGTAATTTTGTACGCGAGGTGAGTGGCTCAAACAGGTAGTGGTTTGGTTAGACCCTGTTTTGAGCTCTCGTCACAAAAGAGTATTAGCTATTTCCATCAGTTAGAAATTTCGTGTTCTTTCGGCACACCCATGTGACCTTTATGTTCTGTCGAACTGTTATAAAAGGCTTGCGTCTGTTTTTTGTGGTCATTATATCTTACATTTTGGAAGATGAACAACATGACTAGTGATAACGTCCGACAAGGGACTTTGCTACCGACACACACAACACACACACAACACACACAACACAATACACACAACATACACACACACATACACACACACACACACACACACACAACACACACACAATACACACACACAACACACACACACAACACACACAACACATATAACACACACACAACACACACAAAACACACAACACACACACACACACTCACAACACACACACAATACAAACAACACACATACACAACACACACACAACACACACAACACGCACAACACGCACAACACACACAACACACACAACACACACAACACACACAACACACACAACACACACAACACACACAACACACACACACACACACAATACACACACACAACACAAACAACACACACAACACACACAACACACACAACACACACAACACACACAACACACACAACACACACAACACACACATTGTACACGATTAAACTTTGCAAGACTCTGTATCAATGTCTAGTCTCTGGTTTTTGTAGTTATGGAGCGCAACACGTAAATACCTTTGTGTTGTTCACGAATAAACTGTGCAAACCTTAACTTGTGTCTTTACTTAACCAAACTAAGATCAACGACTTCCACGAATCAACCTTTGACTAGCGAGATACACGAACAAATCATTCAAACAAACTTGTCTGACAAACGAAACACCAAACACTTAGATCAACGAGTGACAAGAAACAAACTTGTCTGTCAAACGAAACACCAAACAGTTAGATCAATGAGTGACAAGAACCAAACTTGTCTGACAAACGAAACACCAAATACGTAGATCAACGAGTGACAAGAAACAAACTTGTCTGACAAACGAAACACCAAACACTTAAATCAACGAATGAAAAGAACCAAACCTGTCGGACAAACGAAACACCAAACACTTAGACCAACATGATACACAGGCAGTTTCAGGCAAATTCAGGCAATCGACCAAGATACACAGGCAGTTTCAGGCAAATTCACGCAATCGACCAAGATACACAGGTAGTTTCATGCAAATTCAGGCAAACATAGTCATCAAGACACACCTCACTTTTCCCATTTCACTGACAACAATTGTTTTATCAACGTGTCAGTGTGGGTGGCGTTCAATTTACCTAAGCGAATTTGAAAAATGCTATGATCGAAAACGACTATGTCGATAACATGTAAGGACAACCACCTGACATGACTTCATTCAAAGAGGTGACCATCACGGTTCCCGACGCCACTCAACGGACACCAATGTAATTAGTCAGAGTATTGCCATCTACCGACCATGATAGAGATCTATTCGTCGACACACTTCCGGTAGATGACGGAAGCGTAGAGGCCGCCATGACGGTCAAGTAACTTCCGGTGCGACGTTACTTCCGACGTAGCGTCCCTAGTAGAGGCTGACATGACAGTCAAGTAACTTCCGGTACGACATCACTCTGAGGTTGTTCCCATGTTAAACGATAGGTCATTTTCCCCACGTTAAAGGATAGGAAGTTTCCCCATGTTAAAGGATAGGTAATTTTCTCCATGTTAAAGGATAGGAGGTTGTCCCCATGTTAAACGATAGGTCATTTTCACCATGATAAACGTCAACTCGATGTATTGTAAAGGTATACGACGACATTTTGAGTTTGAGGTGCCAAACATCACATACCTCCATGTCAAGAGACGATCATCTGTTCGGATTTACGTCCAACGAGGTGACCATAGGACTCGTATGAACTATCACTTCTTTTAACGGAAAACATATGTATATGAAACAGGGCCCGTATTCTCGAAGAAACAGATTTCGTACGTAAGAAGTTGCGCAAATATGGCGGATTATTTCTTAGCTGCGAAATTTCGCTAGTTGGTAGTCTCGAAACGCTTACGTTCGCAGCTAAGAAATTCGGAACTTGCGTACGAAAACTCGCGAGGATTTGCTTGCGTTGCAACGGATACGGTCACTGATGTTTTGCTATGTTTTACCGTTTTAACGCTGCTCATGTGTTCTTGGCTGTGCATGAAAAAGAATAACGTACACAACTGTTCAAGCCTAGCCTTAGGCTAGGGAACCTGGTGAGTAATCAATATAGCTAATATGCAAAACATAATGTAGCATTGCCATTGAGATATGTTGATGCATAGGTAATAATTAATGGGCTTAACGCCAGCGAAGCAATTGAAAATTGAAGGGAAATGACAGACACAAAACGCAAGCAAGGGGAAGAATTAACGCCAAGCCAGTCAATGTTTACATTACAGAATTAGGAATTTGACGCTTCGTCTACGTATCCTCACTACACTGTTACACAGCACAGTTAGAAGACACCACCTGCGTATGTGTGTGATGTCGATTACTATTCAAACGAGGCGGCGGTGAAGGTGAGACTTGGTTTGATCACTCGGTGTTTCTATCGCTCTACTACTAGCGCACATTCCATGACCATGGCATGACGCTAGTCTGTCACTAACGGCCCACTCGACCCCCGACTACGACAAATGTTTGCGGAGCAGACTCGAGCGTTTAAAACTAGTCGCTATAGGTAATATCATTCGTCTTGTAATTGTTGCGGACGCTTCCTCGAAACCCCCGCGCTCATCACCGACGCCGCATCGTTCGAACGCTTCCTCAACGCTGTCCGTCAACCCGACGTGCTACAGTATGTGATAGCGCAACGACCCGACTCGGAGTGGGTCGCCGAATTGGTAACGAACGTAACCTACTTCCTGAACGCTATCAACCACCATCCTATCGGTTATCTTGACGCGCAACTTCCCGTCTATCTGAACGCCAGCAAGGCGATCGTCGCTCTAGCGAAAGATCGTCACGATAAGCCTTACACCGACAACCTATGCCTCTTCCGTTGTTTGGCGCTTCATAGACGAAGAGAAGACACGGGCGCCGCCGCCACCGCCGTCGGCAATGCCGTAATCACCCGTCTGACGGCCTCCGCTCTAAGGCTCTACGCCGACTACAGCGGCGGTAGACGGGTGAGTCCCTACGCGTTCCCCCGCGTTCCTCTGAACGAACTCGACCGGATGGAGACGGTCTTTCAAACCAACGTGGTTGTCTATCGACTGACGGAGGGGGATGTGCCCGGAAAAACAGCCGCCGAATTGATCCGTCGTTCCCTCTACAGGTATCCCACTACCATGAACGTAAACCTGTACGACACTCATTATTCGTATATACACGACGTCTCGCTGTTCACTCAAACGTACCTATGCAGTAAGTGCGGTGAATCGCTGTGGCGAACCGCCTGGCGTTCGCCACGTCTTCCCCGGCGGTGTCTACCACCCGACGCCGTCCGTGTTTCAACAGTTGGCCGACGAGGGGATCTACGTAGCCGAACCCCTGCGTTACTACCTGTACAGAGCAACCTTCGACTTTGATTGTTACTTTGACGATCGTAACCTGCCGGTGGATAGCGCCAAATGTCCGTGGACAGCCCGACACGAGCTACTCAGCATGAGTATCGCCTCGAACGTCCCCGTCCACGAGCCGGCGCAATGCTTCGTCACGACCGGAGATTCGAACAAGCTCGCGAAGCGCTTGATCATCGCCCTGGAGGCCGTAAGCGAAGCGGCGTGCGCGGCTCTGCGACCGTCGTACGACCCGACCTTCGAAGCGATCTTCGCGCTCGACGCCGAATGGCGAGCCGCCGCCGCTGGCAAGGAGGCGGGAGAGGCGTCGGACAAGTCCCCGTACACCGTACTCGCCGACCGCATGTGGGCGCATCTTCGCCGGCTCCCCGTCCTCGGTTTCAATTCGGGTAAGTACGACTTGAACGTCGTCAAAAAGTATCTAACTCCCCTGCTCATGACCGAATGACAGAACACATCGTCGGCGTTTACGATCACACGTCAGAACAACTTAATGTGTCTATCGACGGCGACGGTCAAGTTCCTAGACATTACCAACTACCTGGCCCCCTGGCGATATCGCCGTCCCGGAAGCGCTGCGCGACACTTTGACGAGATGCAGCCCATCTTCAAGAACGCCTACATTGAGCGCTACGATCTCAGCCCGTTCATGAGTAACTACGCCGAAACGCACGAGCTCCTGGCCCGACCTCAGCGAACGCTTGTGGGTAGCTTTTTCGGCATCAAGATTCTACTCGCGACGTCCCTACTACAGTGGTATCTGGAGCACGGACTGGTCGTCGACCGAGTGAACCAGATCGTCGAGTACTTCCCGATCGCGTGCTTTCGTCGCTTCGGCAATAGGGTCTCCGCCGCGCGACGCGAGGGCGATACCGACTCCGACAAAGCCATCATCGCCGATATCTTAAGCTTCTTGGCAACAGTTCCTATGGGGAAACTATCACGCGCGTTGATCGTCACAGGGAAATAAAATACTGCACGACGTCCGGCGCCTCGATGCTCGTCAACGAGCGACGCTTCCGGCAGCTCTACGTCGTCGTACCCGACGGTCTCTATGAGGTGGCGCTGAACAAGCGAACTGTCCGGTATGCGCTGCCTATCCAGATCGGCTACTTCGTCTACCAATACGCTAAACTGAGGAAGCTGGAATTTTACTACGACTTCATCGCCGCCTACATCCCGCGTCCCCTGTTTCAGTACTGCGCGATGGACACCGACTCAGCATATTTGGCCCTTGCGGGCCGGGACGTCGACGATCTGGTGGAGGAGGCTAAACGCGAACATTACTTTCGCCACCGCGAGGAGTGGTTCCCGGCGGAGTGCTGCGACGAGCAGGCGGACGCTTGCGTGCAGTGCCGACTCGCCGGGCGACCGTGGGACGCGCCCGCCGAATGTTGCGCGAAACGTCGCAAGTACTATAAGCGAACGACGGGCCTCTTCAAAGAGGAATGGTCCGGTCGCGGTATCATTGCGCTGTGCAGTAAGACCTAAAACTGTTTCGGCACCGCCGGTGATAAGTACAGCACGAAGGGATTGAGTAAGCGTCAGAACGACATCGACAAGGACGTCTTCCTTGCCGTGCTGCGCGGAGCGTTATAGACGTCGTTATAGGAACACGCGTTTCGGTAGGACGCCCAGGTAGACGTTCTCGTGCGTATGCGACATCGTACCCTGCGGTACCGAGAACACCTTACAGTCGAGTCGATGGAGCGGGTACTTGGCCGTTCCAGGTGACAACGCTTTAATATGACCGAGCTGGACGGACGGGTTCACCTTAACTTAGCGCACTTGCAGGTAGGTCTCCAGCAGCACGATTTTCCACCCCGGATCGACGTTCGCTACTATGAGCGCGAAGGAGTCCTTCGAGCGCACCAGTCGAACCTTTACGTCGACGCCGTTCAGTAGGTACCGGTCTTGCATGAACATGTCGACGTGCAGGCGTCCCATCATCTCCACCTCGCGACTGTTCCGCGTGAAGAGGCGCCGCTGTGCGTACTCGTCGTTAGCATTCGCGGGGGCCTCCATGAACCCGGCGGTGTCTTTGTACCACAGACCGGCTCCGAGCTGCGTCTTTTTCGCGTCGGCGCCGTAACTCAGCAGGGTTTCGATGTAAGCCCGGTACGGATACGTATTGGTCGACGGTGTCACGAGCGTACACGTCGACTTGATTGAACATCGAATGCAGACATTTTTTGACCGGGGCGACGACGCTGTCGTTCGCGAGATCGCTATCGTCCCCCTGGATGATTTTGACGCGGGCGTACAGTCTAATGCTCGCCAGGTCCGTATAGTCGTCGCCCGAGCCCGGGACGTGGAACTCGATAGTGCCGCCGGCGTCGAGGGCCGTCAGGGGCTGGTGATCGACCCACAGACCGCTCACGATGCTCGTCTGCGTCATCGGCACGTTGAACAGGTCCAGTTCGCTCTTTAGGCCTTCGCACGACTTTCGATGCACGAACGCCATTCTTCTTGTTCTCTTCTAGCTGCTGCTGAATATATCGCCGGTGGTGGTCTGTGCCTTTCGACGACGTTTCTTCTTACTGGGAGTCTCCGCTGTGCCCGGTGGTTTTATGACTTTTCGTCGTTGCTTTTTCGGCGGTGGCGGCGACGATGATGATGACGACGTCGTATTCAGCAGCCCGTCGAGAAGGTCGGCGCCGGCCTCCTTCGCGCGTCGTTTTAGCGACTGTTTCAAATTCTTGCCGGCGACGACGTCCTGCGCCACGCGCACGCTCGTATTGAGAGCACGTTTTCCCAGCGCCACGGCGCCTCGCTTGATAAGCGGTATGGCGCTTCGAAACAGGCTCCCGAAGAGATTGCCCAAGCCGTGTCCCCGCTTCCCTCGACCGCCGACAAAGACCGATAGGTTGCCGCCGACCTGTCGAGTGTAGTAGTCCTCATACACGTTGCGGCCGGTTCTCCCAGCAACAGTCATCGTCATCGTCGTCAAAACAGTTTAGATTTACAAAGTCTGATGTGAAGCGTCGACACGAGTTTCCCCTGCTCGAATGGTATCGGTTGACCGTGGTCGTCTCTTATATCTATCTCGACTTAATTGAATTGGCGCCGTAGGAGCGGCACGTATTGGACGCGGTCAAAGGTCTCCGCAATAAGGAGCCACACTCTCCTGGTTCGCGGCGTTGACACTCGCCGGCGTCCTACCGATGCTTCGATAGTAGGTGTTGTTGTACGACCGCACGGAATCCGGTAACGGCTCTACGTATCTCAGCGTCTGATGCTTCGTAAAGTACCTCCACATGCGAGTCTTTAGTGTCCGGTTGAACCTTTCCATGACACTCGCTTTAGTCTCCTCGTTATACGTTACGAAATGGTGGACGCCGTATTCCGTTAAAAGTTTCTGAAAGGGTCTGTTGAGAAACTCCGTCCCCTTATCGGTCTGCAGCGCGTTCAGCGGTTGCTCTTGCTGCTGTAGCAGGTACTCGAAGGCCGTAACGAGCGCCGGGCCGGTTTTACTCTTCAACGGGACGCACCACGCCCGCTTCGAGAAGACGTCGATGACCGTCAATAGGAACGTTATACCGTCTTTGTGCTTTTTTAGTTGAGCTACGTCGACGAGATCGGCTTGCCACTGCTGGTTTCGACCGCCTACGATCATGCCACGTCGTTTGAAACGTCGTTTCACTGGTTTGTGCAGTGTGTAAGTATCCTGTGCCGCTAGCCACTGCTTCACGACCGGTTTACGTACTACAGACGCTCCCACCGCCCGGTACAACGCGTCGACGCCGCCATAACTGCCCGCCTGTTTCGGGTCGAAGTAGGCGCGCTTCAGGCGGCGGTCGTCGTCTCGTTGAGTACGGCGGCGGCTCTTTCGTTGCGTACCACCACCACGAGGCCGCCGGGACACCATGACCACGCCGACGACGACGACGACGCCGATCGATTTACCACGAATAATAGACACATATATACAACGATAACCACTGCGGCGACAGCGACGACGACGACGACTACCGACCTTCTAGAGGGCATCGTGAGTGGCACTGACGGCAGTGTTTAACCTCTTTAATACGCCTCCCACTTTAGCTCTAGAGACATAATGCGACGATGACGGCGACGTTTACTTTTACCAGGCGTCCCCTCCTGTTGCTGCTGCTGCTGTATGTACGCTCGATGCCGGGAGTCCCATAGGCACGTTCAGACGCCTCATACGATCCCCGAACGCTTCCCACCCAACCGGTGGTACCGCCTTCTTCCTCGTTCGCATGAGATCGTTCACGAGATCGACCATGTTACTCCCCGCGATAGGTTGACCGTCGTACACGAATTCGCCGCGGTCGTTCCATCGACACAACGGATCGGTTTTCATTTTATTGATCAGGAGTAGGGCCTTCCCTTTCAGAGTTTTCGGCACGCTTTCCACGATCTCGCGCTCTATACCGCTCAGCGTTGCCGGCGCCACCGCCGCCGCCGTCGGTGGCCCGCCGTCTCCTACTTTCCCTCGGTCGTCACCACGGACACTCGGACTGGTTGCGACGCTCGTGTTGCATCATCCAATAACCTGTCTGAGCAGCGGCAGAAGGACGGTGCTCGCCAACGGAGCTAGCAGTGCCGTCCGAATGCCGCCCGCACACGTTTGCAAGACCGCCCGCTTCTTCCTGAGGGTTACCTTTGTTGACAAGTTTCGAAAATGCTTAATGTATTTTATCAGTGTTTTGTCTGGCCCGCTGTCAATTTCACGTTCCCTTTCAATATGTTTTACGCGCAGACGCACAGACTACAGATGAAGTCGACGTCTGCGTTAGCAAATATGGCTTCTCTCAATTTGACATTCTTATATCTATTCATCATCACCAGAATGAGGATGTGCTTCTTGACGCGCTGCGTCATCCTGACGAATGACCTCCACTGTAACGCGTTCCTCTTTTTATACTCTCGTTACGTAGACATACTGAATGCGATCGTCGGGGAAGATACGCGTGCGCAAGCGCATATTTTCCGCTGTTTCCTGTTTCAGATCTACTAATAGATAACCGTAAGCTGCTGACGCGGCATCTTTGAAACCTTCCATCATGAATTTGACTTTACCCGGATGCATCTGTTTCGCCTGGTGACCTACTTGTCCAGCGTCCCGGGGGCTCTTGATTAGCACCATGTATTGCGCATTCAAGCTGATTGTGCGAATTTCTTTCCCTTTTGAAAACATATTCTGCAGAAGCTGTACGACGGACGTGTTGCAGTGATGACTTTTTTTTAGTGAACAAGTTCGTGACCCGGCTATCAAGTTTTCTCCATAAGGCAGACCTGCAACCCCAAAAACTTCCTGTCAGTAATCCATCTTCCCATTTACACTGATTTTCAGGATTATAGGCAGTAATTCAGAACCGTGTCAGATATAGTCACCGGGGGGGGGGGGGTAGCGACAGGTCAAAACCATTAGTTACGCTGTCATCAACATCACCTACACTCTAGCCTATTCAACTCTAGTATCGAATGATCAATTATAGATGGGGGGGGGGGGGTAGCGACGGACCAAAACCATTACACTACACTGTCATCGACATCGCCTAGACTCTACTGACTGTATGATAGGTTGTAAACGATAGACTGAACTCCTCAATAAATACACTAACTTAGTCTTAGTACAGTCAGTTGGCCTAACACTAAAAGTACAGCACTCACTAAATGTTTGCATTACACAATTCTTTTTGGTAGGCGGTGGCGTCGTTTCGCTGTCAGCCATCATTTCGTGCCGCGTGACTTCGTTTTGTTTGATCGCGGAAATGCGAATTTGTCATAACGCTGTTTCCTATTGGTTAGATTACGACCAGACTCAGCAAATGAAAAACCATGTCACAACATGCTGCATACATATGCTGCCACCTGTTGAATACAGTGGAAGCTAAATTTGAGTGATTGGCGAACTTGGTGACAGTCCGTAATATTTTCATCCCTCACCGTAATACCGTAATTTGAGGTGACTTTCCGGAATGATTCCGGACAATCCGGAATGGTAGGCAGGTCTGCATTAGTTTATCGAATACTAGAAGCGTCCTCGTTTTGGCGTCTAAAATCTTCGGATCCGGTAATCCATCTACGAATTCTATATCGGCTGACATAGAGGCATAGGCGGATTGCCACTGGCCATAACACCACAGGATATTCTCCGGAGCCGGCTCGATCATAGAAGAAGCGAACTGTAGTAGACGAGTGACGAAAGTAGTCTTACCGCACCCCGTAGGGCCAGCCACTATACACGTAAAAGGATGCTTCAACGACGTACACATATTGACGACTGGCGCGCCGGAAACAAGCGATGACTTTTCATTAATTACTTCTACATTCAGCGCGCACCTCCATCAATAATTTGCCGAGCATATTTTGACCTTCTTTATCCCCGTGGGCGCTACTCCAGAAGGCCTCTTTTGACGGTACCCTCTCCACCAATTCGACTTCCCCGGTAGCCAATAGGGCGTCTTTCAACTTTTTTGTCCCTTGGAACTTGCTCATCAACAGGCTCTTCATACACCCGACCCTCACGGCTTCCCAGTCGGCTCCCGTTCTATTTTTCTTGATTCCGTAACTTCGTCGCTTCGCTATATAGACCACGACTTTTTAATGTACTCCGCGTTTTCTTCGTCTTCGTTAAACATCGCTTTTCTAAACTGATAAGCGTGCTCGACGGATCTGAATTCCCGACCGTACGCAGTGACTTGACACGTACAAAAATTCGACAGGAACGACGCCGAACCACCGAAACGTATAGGCTCTATACCGCCGATCTAGAGACACTACTGACTACACCTCGTGTATAACCACTATATAACCTCCTTACGCATAAGTGACTGAAGACTCATTCCTGCACTAAAGGCGCTACGGTCTATGTTATCATAGCATAACCACCACTAGAGGCGCTACATTCTACGTTATCATAGCATAGCCACTAGAGACGCTACAGTCTACGTTATCATAGCAAGTATATCCAATAGGGTGCAGCAGTAACGTACTTACGCAACCGTACTTACATGAACCCGCGGCATCTATAAAAAGGGGTCAACCGGGCATCAATCAAACGTTTTTTATAAGTAAGCTGTCAAAAAACAATTAAGATAAGACGTTTTTATAAGTAGATTTTTATGACAGGTCAATAATTATTCATTTTTTATAAGTAGCACCCGAATGAGCGACTGAGCCAAAACCCTTTGATGTCCTCTGATCTTTTGCTCATGCACCGGGGACTACAGCCCCTACTTACTACTAATGTGTGACACTAGGAGAGATTTGAAGAAAGACAAGTACACGGAAGAAGGAGCAGCATAGTACAGTGATATCAACAAGAAGATAGAAAGGGAATGAAAAAAGCCATCCTCGCAAGCCAGGGCTGTTTGCCATACAACACTAGCCCTGGCTGATCCCCTACGCGAAGTGCGGAAGTTAGATGAGTCAAACTAGTAATTGACTTCGCCAATCGCGACTGCATCACCCGTGAGAACAGCGCAAATACCCGCCCCAATGTGAAGACGGATAAACGACTTCTGGGAATCCCAATATATAATGACCCGTTCGCCCATCAGCACGAGCAGCTTAGCGGTATTGTGTATTCGAATAATTGCTTCTACTTCCTAAACGTTGCATGTAACATGAGCCACGTTTGGTTGAAATTAGTTTTGTTATGACCACATGACCCGAGTATATCTGGTGAGCGATTTGACAGGCTGAGCTTAAATTCAGAGTTTCGCAAAGCGATCAGCCAGAGGTACTGCTGGCTGGGACTGACGTAATCAGCAGCAGCGACCCCAGGCACGCGAGGATGAAAAAACAAAAGAAAAATGGATTGAAGAACAGTGCATGGAAATTGAAGACTGCCTCACCAACAACAACAGCAAAAGAGCATACCAGGTCGTGAGAGAATTGACAAAGCAAAGACAGGAGAAAGTCAACACAATTCAAGGCAAAGAAGAGAAATGCCGCACCGAAGAAAAAACAATTATCAACAGATTGACAGAATACTGTTCGGAGTTATACAACTTCCAGACTAAAGGAGATCCAAATGTTCTAGCCAGCCAAGAATCATCAAATGAGGACGACCTTCCAATTTTACGTGAAGAAGTGGAGATAGCTGTAAGATCACTGAAGAAAGGAAAAGCTGCTGGATTTGACAACATCCCAGCAGAACTGATAATCAACGGAGGAGAAACGGTGATAGACATCCTCACCAACATCTGCAACAACATCTGGCAGACTGGAGAGTGGCCAACAACGTGGACTCAATCACTGATAATTACTCTCCCCAAGAAAGGCAACCTACAACAATGTCAAAACTACCGAACCATCAGCCTCATTAGCCATGCGAGCAAAGTGATGCTGAGAGTCATCTTGAACAGGTTGAAACCACAAGTAGAAAAGATCATCGTCGAAGAACAGGCGGGCTTTCGCAGTGGAAAAAGCACCATGGAACACATATTCAATCTTCGTGTTCTGTGTGAGAAATACATGCAACATCAACAGGAACTATTCCATGTCTTCATTGATTTCAAGAAGGCATTTGACAGGGTATGGCATGCTGCACTATGGGCAATAATGAAGAACTACAATATTGGACGAAAACTAGTACACACCATCGAACAGCTAAAGCTAGCAGCCCAGTACTGGTGCAAGGCGCTGTAGGTGAATGGTTCCACACATCAGACGGAGTCCGTCAAGGATGTCTCTTTTCACCTACATTATTCAACATTTTCCTGGAACGAATAATGACAGTTGCCCTGGAAGATCACACTGGCACAGTTCGCTGATGACATCGACGGGTTGGCTGGAAGTGAAGAGGAACTTGTTAAACCTTGTGAACCGGCTGGACGAAACATCAGCCAGATATGGAATGGAAAATAGCACAGAAAAAACCAAGGTTATGACAAACAGCAAAAATGCAATGAGGTCCCGAATAACTGCCAATGGACACGACCTAGAAACAGTAAGTCAATTCAAGTACCTCGGAGCTATCATCAATGACGAGGGTTCAAGGAACGAAATCCTTGCAAGATCTGCGCAAACATGAGAAGCACTGGCGAAATTGAAACCATTTTGGAGAAGAAAAAAAAACCGCACTGAAATCTAAACTTAAACTAGTACGTACATTGGTCCTTTCCATCTTTATGTATGCATGCAAATCATGGACCCTTACAGCAGAACTGCAAAGAAGAATTGCTGCATTAGAAATGAAATGCTACCGAAGAATCCTCGGTATTTCCTATATGGACCACATCATCAACGATGGAATCAGAAAAATCATCACTCAACATGTGAGACATTACGCAGACCTGCTGCCCAGTAAAAAAGAGGAAACTGAGATGGCATGGTCATGTAACACGATCAAGCGGGCTCACAACAACTATACTACAAGGAACAGTGCCGTGGAAAAGAAAACAGATGAAAAGATGATCAGACAAAATATTGCAGAATGGACTGGGAAGACCTTTGCAGAAACTCTGACATTAGCACACAACCGTGAAGACTGGCGCCGACTGGTGAAACATTGAGCAATGCAGCGCCCCTATGACCCAGGCGGGTTACGGGAGCAGTAAGTAAGTAGTCCACATACTGATTGTTCAAAGTGAGATGTCCAAAGCTAACAATATTGTAATATCGTTCAAATGTGTTCTCAGATGCATATATACAGTATTTGCCAAGTTTAAATAAAGTGTGGCCAGTGTGACGACAGCTAGTCAGTCGGTAGTTGAGTTCACACTGTACAGGTCATTGAAGGCATTATACTAAATCACGGTTCATTCGCTAGGTGGCACCACCCAAAATAGGTGACCTTCACCTTGCCTTTGCTGATGCAGCGTTACATTTGGTTTCTGTCACTTTAGCCACTAGTTAAATTTGGATTTAAGCTGTATTCCTTTCATATATCTCGAGAAGAAAAAGCTTGCATAATTCTAAAGTCAAGGCAGCTTCCAACCACCGTACAAAGTGTGTCCAAAGTCCAAAGCACTTGGCGGAACTTAAAAAATTGCGTCTCTCATAATAAAAACCTGCGCTGCCGGTGGTTAGAAAATTTATTCGATGGCTTTGAATGCCGTCGTCCGCATGATAAGTGTTAGAGTTTGGACTCATTATTGATCAAAATTAGTATCTACGTTATGTTTACAATGTCCTATAACTGAGTCGGGTCTAAGAATTATGGTGAACTGCATCTGATAACCGATGCGGTCGTGCCGTGACCGCCGCTTCGTTTCGGCGGCGTTCGAGATCCGGAAACCAGTGGCCCGTCGGGCCAGTAAAATATAAGAACTGGTGGCCCGAACTGGCCCGACAGCTTCACAAAAGGCGCCGGGCCATCGGGCCAGTGTTAATGTCGAGGTCTGACTGATTGGTACATGTAGTTAGACAGTATGCAAAACGGTCATAAATAATTTTTATTAAAACTTTGGACACAATACTGGTTAAAGCAATGGGTCTGTAATTATTCTTGCTACATATGCTAGCATTTTGGTTTTTAACAATTGGCACAAGTACAACAGATATCATAGATTCAGGTAAAATCCCATGAACAACTAATTAAAAGCTTGTAAAACACACACACAACAGTAGAATTATAACGTCACTGCAGTGTTGCATATGCTCTGCACATATACCATCCAAACCACAACTCTTGTTGTCTTTCAAATCTGTTATGGCATTGATAATCTCTGAGTGTGACACCTCTAAGTCACTTTGAAATTCAACTTTTTTACAAATGCTATTTACATCGTTGGTGTGATCTAGACAGTTAAACAAATCCTCATAGTAACATTTCCACATATTTACAATATTGTGTGACCCTGTTACACCATCAATAACATTTAGGAAAGATAAATTACTGTTATTCATCAGTTTAATTTCTTTCCAAAATGCTTTGTAATTTTTACACAACAGCTTTTTAGCATGCGATTCCTTTGTTAATGCATCCTCAATGTTTCTGATGAATCTCATAGCACCTTTAAATCTGTTTTTCATGTCAAAAACTGCCCCTTGCCTGGGACTACCAGAGTTTTTCCATATGGTGTATATCTCTCGAGACATATCATATAGATCCGATGCAGTCTTTCCATCCTGGCAGGTTAAAAATTTTAACCTTGGATGGTTGGAGTGTTTTTATAGTATTTTTTCCCGCAGTGGTTATTTCACACATGATATTATCATAATATTTTTGTAAGGCTAGTTTATGCTCTACCTTAGTACTGTTGCAGTCTTTACACAATAAAACATCAGTTGGTATCTCAACATTTCTTAATAGGAGTTCTGACTGTACACCATACTCATAAATTACATCTTCACTCAGGACAGACCAATCAATGTTGCTTGTAAAATTACTGACTGATTGATGTCAGGAGCCAACTGTAAATCAATATCAACTGTGACCGGGATATGGTCAGATTGAATAGTACCGTACAATGCCGACATATTTGTTATGACACTGTTGCCATCTTTAGTCGAGATTAAGTGGTCCAACCACGAATGACTATCCCATGCATCACTTACATAAGTATATTCTTCTTCTGGTAACTTAAGGCAACTAGTCCATTTATACCTGAACTGACAACGACATTATTTCAGCAATACAGCAAAATTAGCATTTTTTACGACATTAGCGTTATAATCTCCGACCACTGTTATACATGTGCTGTCACATTCGGCTAACAAATTGTGAAGTTTGGTTAAAGGGGCACTGTATATATTCTGAGGGTGTGGGGGATATCTGTGATCAACACCAGCATAGAACAGTATTTCATCTATTCTAAGGTTGTTTCAATAAAACTAAACAAACTTCTGTTTTGAACAAATTGTGTGTAACATTTTATTCTGTACCATAATCATGATAATGTAGAAGGATATACATGTATATATGTATAATTATACATATTTTACATCAACAACATTATTTTGTATATCATATGCATGCATACATACTTTTATTTATTACTTAATTGTAAACCAGGACTTGATGGTGGCCTTTGTGGAAGATGAGGAAGAAGACCAGGATATATCAACAATCTGTGTTCCTGTATCAGATGACCTCAATGAATCTTTGCAGTCTGTGCCTGAGGACTTGTATCTGCAAGGCCAATCTACAACAAACACATAACCTCAGCCACACACATACCACATTAGTCCCAATCTTACACTTGCCAGCAATATACATTGTGCCCATTATGCATAACTCCTCTATGTTATTGCACGGATGCATGATTTTAAGCAGTTTATTGATTATTACAGGAGGAGCCAGCAATACAACAAAGAAACGAAAACAAGTTGCAAAGAAGGTTAGTTCCTATTATATAGTTGTATTGTATGCGATATGCAATGAATCAAATTTTAATGTGTTCAATACCGGACATATTCAACATTTAATAATAAACCTTTGGGTCATTTATTGTTTGAAACTATATTGATTTTTTTTACATGTTAGGCAGCAATTTATTTTCCTGCAAGACATTAAACTACATTTACAGAAATGCTTTCAAAATAAAATGGGTACATATTGTTACAGAAGTCATCAAGAAGCCTATTCAAATCTGACAAGCATCGAGTGTTAAACAGCTAGTAGGCGAGAACACAGAACAAGATACCATCCTGTCTGAACAGATATGTTATTAGCTGCCACTGGTGGTCAGTTCATATCATACTGAACAATCTCTTGCTCTACAATATAATTGGCATTCAATAAAGTTAATAAAACAAAACCATTATCACATTTCGAGGCAGAAAAACTATTGATCTAACATTGTTGTGATTTACAGAAATCTGTACATGAATAAATTTGATTTTTATCCAAACACAAAATGACTGGTTCTAAAAATGTGCTGCTTAAAAGACCTATGTTTGTAAACATGGATAGTTATATATTGTCCTTATTAGTATTAGCTATAAAATGCATGTTTTAAAACATTTACAGTTGACAGATGTTAATCACGATACACTACCTGACTTCATACAAACTGCTGTCAGTCTCCATCGACACCTACGGGATCTGCTGCCTGGTGGCATCGTTCTGACTGGGCCAACACATCTATCAGATAGTGAGGACATCCCTTGGTGTCACTGCGGTCGATGTCGACAAATGCCACGACCAGAAGAACAACTATGCTGCCGTCACAGCCATGGTCATTGCCTTCGTGGAGACTCCGATCCTTGGTCCACTGTGTTGCCGGTACGTCTCCGCATGGACACCCGCATGGCCGCACCGTCCCCGTATCGTGCTGGCGCCTTCGCTTGTCGTCCTTTTCTGGGTGGCATTCTGGAACGATACGAATACCAACCAGACAGCACTAGTCTACAACCCGAAGTGACACCTGGTCACTTTACTAATTTATTAAGCTGGCTGTTGATTTTAAAAGGTAGCCAACAACGGACATAGTGCCGTAACATCCGTATTTATTTTGTTCTCTCTCTATACATATATACTTATGTTTGCAGCCATTTTGTGAATTACAAACGTCCAGGTTTGAAAGTAATTTCTCGAACCTGTCGCCCCACCTAAGTAGAAACAACAATGCGGAAATTATAATTTTTTAGTATGTCACCGCGGGATGACGTTACATTATAACTTAAGTCAAGTATGTTTCAATGTGTTACTTAATAGCCAATCCCGGCTCGATCAACCACAAAACCGGCCAATCCTGGCACAATCAACCACAAAACCGGCCAATCCTGGCACAACCAACCACAAAACTAGCCAATCCTGGCACAACCAATCGCAAAACCGGCCAATCCTGGCATAACCAACCACAAAAACCGACCAATCCTGGCACAACCAAAAATGATCGTTGCCCCGAGGCTGTCATTAAATGTTGTTAATGCGATACTGTACCTGTTGTAAATGTAATTTTAATGCAATGATTAACCTCAATAACAGAATAAGAATGACCATTGCCAAGAGGCTGTCAAAAAAATGTTGTTATTGCAATAATACGTCTGCACTATGCGCGTACATCCACCCTAGAACGAAGACAATTCTTAAATGAAGTTAATAATGACTATTGCCACGAAGCTGTCATCAAGTTAATGCATGTCTTAAATTGAATTCTCCCACTAAATGTTAACATCCACCACAGAAAAAGAATAACCGTTGCCATGAGGGTGTCGTCAAATTCTGTCATTGCAATAATGCACCTTTTTAAAATTATATTCTCATACTAACCTAACACTAAATAATAAGGACGACCGTTGCCACGAGACTGTCAAAAAAATTTCTTATTGCAATAATGCATCTGTTTAACTTGTTTGTTCTTATATAAATTAAAGTTAAAACTAACTGTTAACCTAAATAACAGAATAAGAATTACCGTTATCACGAGGCTGTCGTCCAATTTGTATTCTTAAACGAAGCTACTAGCTGGGTCTTTACAATGTATTAGCAGCTGCGATAATCGCCCCACGAACACTGTTATAATATTTTCTGTGTCCCTCAAGATTTAAATGGACGCCATCGACAAAGTAGCTGGCCCAACCAGATCACAGACCCCGATGGCGCCAGAACGAAACAGTCTCGAAGGATGTTACTGCCTCCGTCATATACTGATTATATGCAACGACCCGCTATTAAAATCATCACGAACAAAGTAACTAGACTGACTCGCGTTTCGGAAAAACATCTGCGAAATTACGACTCGCTTAACAGAGGCCATGACAGTCAAGTAGTTCGCGTAAGCGAGCACCCTGTCTCCATGTGTAATTGGGTCAACGACCAAAATGTCGTTAGTACCGACCTCCAAAAAAACAATATCGCTGCTAGCCACATCCTGCTTAACTTTTAACCCGCCTTTCGCTACAAAGGTCACCTGAAACCTCTCCGTGTCGAGGTAAAAACCTAAAGATTTATGTTCCAACGAATAGTGGGCTAAACGTCGCACAAAGGAATGACCGAAAACTTTTACGTCTAACAATAACAATGCCTTAGTAGGGAGAAATTATCTCACCCGCGTGTAAACAACATATCTAAATGCAATGTAACCGCAAATTATCGCAGGATATAATAATCTCTCTCAAATCAGAACAAACGATCAATATGTAAGAGACAAATGGAATACCTTTCCTCCGTGACAATTTCGAAGTGGGAAGCTAAAATGGTGTCATGCCTTATATACGCAGGAATTGTCATGTGTCTTAGCTCACCGGATATACAGTACAAACCAAATTTAGGAGTCGGGCCAATGCCCACATCAAAGTCATTTGATGTGCATCATAATGTCATATTTATGTCATCTGACATGGAGGAGTAAAAAATACAACCATGAATGTTGCCAAAGCTTGTTTGATGTCGTAATAAAGAAACAATGGATACATATAATGTTGGTTGGTAATGGGCAACTTTTATTGCCGAATGGTATGCAATTCAATCATACCAGAAATATGTAATTCACATACAAAGCATTGCATACATAAACGTTTGCTACGGCAATGCAATGCAAAGTTATTGATTTACACAGTGACAAACAGTAGATAACTACGCAGTGAAGACACTGTTACTCTACGCAATGACATCAAAGGTGAGGGGGCAACCCGCCCAAGTGACATGCTGATAGCAAATGAGAATAAACCACAATTGCATGTTACAATCGACATGGCTAGAGAGGAGGAGAGGAGGTGGAGGTGAAAGTAAATTACAACAGACCTCAAACAACACGACTTACTTCAGTGGTTCTGAAACCCGGACTGAAAAGCGTATCTATCCCATGATGCTGTTCTGCAGTGAAGAAACATTATAATAATGACATTGTAACAGGATTTCTTATTTGTCTTGTAAAATTATCATCATATTCTACTATAATGTAGATGTATGTCCGTTACATTACATGCTTTAATCTTGCAGTTACTACATAATAATGGAAAAAATATATATATATTTGTGACATTTATGTTTCAAATACCTTTTTTGTTTTTCTTTGGCGTTGCATATACATGTACAACTTCTTCACTCACAAGAGGAATCTCCACACTTGTGTCATCACTGCTGAAAACAAAATAACTACACATATCTCCTATGTGTCACATTCAATATTTATACATTTCAAAGCTCTTCAATGGCCCAAAGTATATCATGGGAATACTAACAAAATACTAAAAATGTAAACTGTTTCACATTAATTCCAGATTTGTCTTATGTCTATATGCATACATGAAGTAGAGCTATTCTTAGCAGTATCGCCGGTTACATGTCTTCATTGTTGTGAGGTCAAATAGGTATATTAATTATCACAAACTCTAAATGGCCATTTATTATCATCGTAAATTTTAATTATTTTCCTGATAAATTTGTAAAGCAATAGCTATTGTAAATCATAATGATAAATGCAAATATTACCTTAAATTTGCCTAATTTTTATTATAAATATTTGTGCCATTCAAGTCGTCAAGTGATGGATGGCTCTCAAAAACAAGAGTTCTAGTACTGATAAAATGGGACATTCCTTGTAAAAAATAGAAGAAAATAAAAAAGTTTGTTGCAACCGCATATAATATGTATCCCCTAGGAGGACACAACACAAGGAACCCTCCCTCTCCAAACTTACCAGTTGACTTAGATCTAAATGTATTTTAGATAGAGAAATAATTAAAATTTATGTAGGCCTACTTGTTACACAAAATCATCAGCGCCAGCGGGGTATAATTGTAAGCCTTATAATAAGGATCCCATTTTCTTCATTTTACCTCCGCCCCCTAATTTTCACATTTTTTATCTCCACTTCTTCATATTCCTTATTTTTACCTCCATTTTCCATATCCTGATACACCCCTCCCCTACCAGCTGCCCTGTCTTATTATAAGAAAACGTGACCTATAAAATGTCTTAAACTTCTCACCTGCTGTTATCATCATCTCATTGACATGCTGGTCGAGTTTAGTCAAAATCTAATATTTCTAGCTCTTGCAAAATGCATGTATGTATGACACCCGTCAATATTTACAAATGGATGCAGGCAGTAATCTGGCTAAAGGGTCAACTAGCCAAATTGCTGCCAAATACCCTTTCGCTTAGTAAAATCAGCTAAAAAATACATCATTTTACTGTCAATAGCTTCTACAATCACATCTAGAAATCTGACTACTCAGATGCACTTATGTCAGAGCAGGTGAATATTGTAAAAAGATAATTTCCCAAAAATATACTGCACTTTTTCGTAACCAAGCAGGAAGTCTAACAGTGTCCTGATCCCTTCTTTTGTTGTTGTTTGCGCGTTTCCTCCGTGATTTGGGTCTGTCTTCCATTGTAACTGTGATCCCATGGCAACCACGTGCTTTATGTTTACTTCCGGGGAAACGCCTGACGCCTCTTGTCCACAGCGACAGTTATTGTAACTAAATCTTGATCAAATCACAGCGCCACGTGGTGGGATAAATTCTATACAGCCCCCCTTTAAACGATATTCTTCCTCATTATCAGTTTTGTCATAAGGTAGGTAAACATTAAATACATAAATTGTCTTTGTGACATATACAATCTCGATACTAACAACCCAATCATATTTATGTGGAGTGATAAATTCATCATATTTATTATTCCAGAGAATAGCTACCCCTTCCCTCTAACGGCTTAATGTTAAACCCAGAGAATCATCATTGGGGGAATTGGCTACCGCATTGTACCCCTTTCGCATGGTTTTTATCTCTTCCTCCTGCTGTTTAGCTAACCAAGTTTCCTGGAGGCAAATAATATCATAATCATTGACTAGCTGTTCTACTTGTAATCTTTCATAATAACTATTTGACCCTAATTTCAGTCCACGACAGTTATAGCTTACATGCTTAACTAAGTGTTCGTTGAATGTGTTTATTCTGCGTCCTCAGCTGAGTCGTCATTCATGTAGTCGGCTGCTCTGGTGTTTGTGTGCTACATTTTCTCTTTACTGCTGGAAATTATTCGGATCAATTAGTGTTACTTGTTCCCTGCTGTTCATAAAGCCATGCTTTTGGCGTCAACGCTTCCAGCATCTACTTGTCAAGTTAACAGTCTTTCAGCATGTTGAGACGAGTTAAGACTTGGCTTCGTTCCACGATACCTTCGCTTGTCAGGCGTATGATTTGCTTAGCTTGCACCAACTAAGGGTGAAAGAGAGAAAGGGTGCCAACATCAAACATGGCATATGCCTGACCTTGTCAATGCTTTATTGGGTACCAAAATGCCTTGCCCCTCCCTGGACAAATTCCTGCAGACGCCCCTGCCTGAAGTGTCAGTCTATGGGTGGGTTTGGCTGACTTGAGATCTAAAGGGAAGAGGTGAGGAGTCGACTAAAGTGGGCTGGACATGTGGAGAAAAAGGTAGTAGAACGGTTGGCAAAGAAAGCAGATGCCCAAAGTGTACAAGGGAAAAGGAGGCGAGGACGGCCTAGATTGCGATGGGAGGACTGTGAATGAGAGATTTGGAGGGATTGGGACAATGAGTGGACAATGAGTGGACAGCGATAGAGGGGCACGGCATTTTCAGGGGTTCATCTACGATCACACTTCCGCATCATGGATGCTACAGTGTTCAATGATGACGTTAAATCTGCGTGTTCTGGCATGTGTGCCCACACTGACGGTCAGCAAGCGGAGGTCTTAGCGTCGGACTGCAACACCTGTCTCACTAACTGCTTAGACAAGCACGCTCCTTGGCGCTACGTACACGTCAGGAGCAACTTGCCGCATCCGTGGTATGACGCTGAGGTCGACGAAGAATCTGTGGAGAAGAACAAAACTCGAAATACACCGCCAATTATACGTCGCCGCTCGCGACGACTGCACTACAATGATAGTCAGTAAGAAAACCGAGTATTATCGCGGACAATTACAGAACGCTAATAACAAGAACATGTTTCGCATTCTGAGATCACTCGACGTACACAAAATGAACTTCCTGAATTCTGCTCAGTGAAGGAAGGATGTGATAAATTATCACGTTTCTTCCAAGAAAAGATCGAGAAATTACTGATTAACTTGCATTACCGCATTGCCGTTGACCCGACAGAGGACGAGACACGTTGTTTTACTGACCCAATTCAAGTGTTCGAGCCAACTACTACAGCCGAAATCACTAATATTCTTGGCGCTACGGATAAGACATGCTCACTTGATCCACTACCAACTAAGCAACTAAATGACAACATGGACAGTGTCGTGCCTATCATCATACAAATTGTAAATGCCTCACTCGAGGAGGCAGTCATGCCTATTCTGCTTAAGCACGCAATTGTCCGGCCATTGCTCAAGAAACAATCACTCAACAAGGACATACTCAAAAACTACCGTCCAGTCAGTAACCTAAGCCATCTGTCAAAAGTCATAGAGAAAGTTATTGCGCGAAGGATCATCTCTCATATTTCCGATCAGCGAATGCAGAATTGTTTCCAATCAGCCTACCGGAAGAATCATTCAACTGAAACCGCAGTATTGTGTGTAACAAATGCCATGAAAGCCTATAGACAATAGACAAGGCACGGCATTGTTGGCAAGGCGCATGGCTGGCTGCAATCCTATCTGCAGGGCCGGACCCAGCGTGTCGTCATTCGTGATGAGTCATCGAATACAACTTGCGTGACACCGGGTGTCCCGCAGGGTTCGGTGCTGGGTCCTTTGTTATTCTCGTTGTACGTACAACCCATTGGCGACATAATCAGAGCGCATGGACTTTGTTTTCATCATTATGCGGATGATCTGAAATTGTACTGCCATTTTGACCTCACTGCGACTGCGTTGGCTGCTACTCTGCGACGTATGGAGGCGTGTCTAGATATTGTAAATCAGTGGATGACATCAAACTACATGGGCATGAACAACAATAAAACGGAATATCTTCCCGTAGTGCCAAAGACTGCCGCTGCGCCTATTGACGGCAGTGTGATACGCGTAGGAGATGTTACGATTACTGCCTCAAGATGTGTTCGTAACCTTGGTGTCGTTATGGATCGCCACCTCGATTTTAAGAAGCAAGTTTCAAGCATCGTCAGTGTGTGCTCATTTCACCTGCGCCACATTAACCAGATGAGTCGTTATCTCCCAACGACGACAAAGGAATGTGTCGTCAACGCCATTATTTGCAATTC
This sequence comes from Escarpia spicata, assembly GCA_963995525.1. Lineage (NCBI taxonomy): Eukaryota > Metazoa > Annelida > Polychaeta > Sabellida > Siboglinidae > Escarpia > Escarpia spicata. The sequence goes on from OZ023212.1 coordinate 13,895,148, forward strand.
ACTTCTATACGTCACTTCTGTCAACAACATCGCTCGACTGCAGAGAATGCACAACTCTGCTGCTAGGTTGATCCTAAGCCGCCCACGAAGTGACAGCGCCATGCCTTTGTTGTGCATTCTTCACTGGTTGCCTGTAGCACACAGAATCGACTTTAAGCTATTAGTGTTTACATATAAAGCTGTGCACGGCGATACCCCGAAATATTTATGCGACCTTGTATGCCCATACAAACCAACAAGAGCCATGCGCTCTACCAACAATGTTAACGGTCCTGCGGACTCATGTCAAAGCTGGGGACAGTTCGTTTGCGGTCGCCGCGGCGACTTTGTGAAACACTTTGCTTAATGACATTAAAACATCTGATTGTCTCTCTACTTTCAACGCACGCTTAACGACTCATTTTTTTAGACTCTCGTTCTTGTCCAATGTGGCATAGTTTAGTCTCTGCATTGATTTGTTTTATATCTCTTATGTATTAATTAACCTATTTATATATTTATTTTATACCTACATGTACATAGTTCAGTTAAATGATTTGTCAATGTCATTTATCCACATCCATAGTTTCATATATGACAGCTATGCAACTCCCAACTATGTGTATTTTACCCATACGTCTTTACCCCACCAAGACCATACTTCTACAAGACCATACTTCTACAAGACCATACTTCTACAAGACCATACTTCTACAAGACCAACGCGTGCGTGCACACACACACACGCACGCACGCACGCACACACGCACGCACGCACGCACACACACACACACACACACACATTCAGTGACTTCTGACTGGGGGTTCGAACATGTTATGCCGCCAATATTTCCATGATGTCGTTAGAATCCTTTTGCCGATTTGGTTTGGATACATGAGCTTCAAGTCCATCTCCGCAGCAGTTAACTTCTCCCACAACCCCAGCATTATGTAGAATATGCACACACCCCGTAACATCTATATAACTGTCTTGTTGCCAGGATGTGCGTACCGCACTTGTTTACCGTTCCGCTGCCACAATATACTTCGGCGGGTCACGCTATTGTTGGCCTCGCGCTGTGGAAACAAGATATTGATGTGTCGACTTTATGGTTGCAACCGCTTCAGTCGTGATGTTTTCCACGCCGTGTCGCCGTAGCGTCCGAGTGAAGACAGTCGTCACTATTCTGTTGGTGTTTCTCTTCGTTCCGCTAATTATTACGTGGTGGGCGACAGGACGACAGAAAATCCAACCAGAAGGTACGTTATAGTGTATGCTTGTGTGGGAACTGTGGCACAGAGTTGACTGGCCTTAGACATCCACCCACCTTAGACAGCTTTAGGCTGTTGAGGTAATATTTCGCAACAGAAGAGCGACCAAGCTGATTCCAGAACTGAGAGACCTTAGGCCCGTATGCCAGAAGCTAACTTTTAATCCTGGGTTTAAAGGGATTCTTTGTAAGCTAATATACATTCGAGGTGTACCGTATCAAAACGTATTAATTTCCCACAAGTACTTTCTCTGCTACTTATGTCTTGCAAACTTCATGCACGCGCAGTGAACCACACAAAGACCGTTGATGTCACACACACAGTTGACATGTCTGATTTCGAGGTGAGTTGATTCAAGCAATGGCATTGTAAATAAGCAATTTGCAGACAAGTATAGGACGCGTGTGCATTGTTTAATTATCCTGCTTCCCAAAGCCGTCAGCCGAGTAACGTTTCGATTAAGTAGAATTATAACGTCGGCCGACACGGACGGCTGCAGTCGCTGTCAGCTGCCGCTGGGACTGTCACTGAGTCTGAGTCTGTCGAGCCTCTACTATGATTGTTAGTAAACCTGGCTGGCATGTCTGGCATGTTATCATTCAATGTGTTATTATTATTATAAAGCAGTTATAGAGCGCCGTGTGTCCGGATAACAAATCTGCTCAAAGGCGGTGACACTCGTAGAGTATAAATAAAATACATTAAATGACCTAAAACATATTAAATAGAAATATTAAATAGAAAGGTAAACGAATATGATTTAAAAGTAGCATATAAAAATTACATAAAATGTCACTTTGATAAACCTGAATAAAACTAAATATATATATTTACAAGTGTATATATTATGCATGAATTAAATGAATTAGCCGTTGAAATACCTAAAATAAATAATGTGCTTAAATAAAATAAAATGCATGCCTGACTGCATGAGGCAGGGCATTCCACAGGATCGAGAAGGAACGACGGCCATAATGTTCAAGGTGATATCTCGGAACAGTCAGCAGACCTTGTTCGGCCGATCTAAGTAATCTGGTCGGCGTGTAGGATGTCACGAGCTATGAAATGTACGCAGGGCCGAGATGGTGCACTGTACGATATACCAGCAGTAACAGCTTGAATTCGATCCGCTGGCGCAAGTGCGTCTCCGGCAGACCATATAACACTGCGTCTCCGGCAGATCATATAAACCTGCGTTGCCGTAATCAATACGTGACATGACTAAGGCGTTCACAATGGTTCTGCAGGCATTAGTGGTATGACATTTCCGAATCAACGCGATGCTTCGGAGGTGACAATATGCCACCTGGCAAACACGACGCACTTGATTCATCATCAACATAGTGTTGTCAAGTAGAACGCCGATGTCGCGGATAACTGGCTTCGGCGAAACAGCACAGCCACATACATCAATGACCTGGTCAACAGGCGAGTGAACAAGTTCACGTATGTAAACGTTTTAGGTTTGTTAAAAAGTACACAATACCATGTTGCCAAGTAATTTTGCGATGCACGAATTTTTGACACCAGCAGATCTTCACTCTAGTATACATAAGTTTTTATCCATGAATATATATTTTTAAAATCTAATAATAGATCAGATCAAGTTGCACTGCTTCATGTGAATAATACATTTGATAATAATAGTACTCGCTAAAAACAAATTAAACAAATTATTTTTGACATGTTACTTACATGGAAAATATACAGTGCACTCTGGATAAGGTCGACTATCAGGGACCCACGACAATACTGATAAGAGGAATTTCTGATAACTAGAAAATTATCAGTAGGTCCCCTCATTGGGACCACTGCCCTGGACCGAGGAAAAGATTGACTTAACTAAGCGCAAATTCAATTATGTGAGTTCGAGTTATCTGGAGTGCACTGTATATGACCAATGCATACAGGTAATTATTTAGAAACAAATTATAGGTACAGTTTGGGAGAATTTTCCCGGTGCCGAGGTAGGGTAGTTTTGGAGATTTTTCGCGTTTTGCCGTTCACAATGTTGTGCCTGATGCTCAATTAATTCATTGTGTTTCGTCACAATTTTCAATGAACCACAACTAGTTATGTACAAACGGATCTAGATCCCACCAAGCGGAAGTCCTTTACCTCAGCAGGGGAGGGATACGCTCGCACCTGCGCTAGCGTGGCGTGCTAGATTTTCAAGTATTGGTATTTTGGCGAGTCTCGCGGGGTGCTACTGGAGGTTTTTGGAGAGCCTGAAGTATTGGTATTTTTGTTAGTATTTTGGAGAGCCTCAAGGTTGGCATTTTGGCGAGCCTCATGGGGTGCAATTTGACCACATCAACTGTTCTAATTTTAGAAAGGTCATAAAAGTTTGAGTCCAACCCTGTCATTTAAGCAAAACTTAGTTTGGAAATACATTTTATTAGGTCTGGAGAAATGTCAGGGAAAGTCCGAAAACAGTGTGCCTGACTCGGCCTGTATGGCAAAGAAGCCTACCATTTGCAAACTACCAAAGAACAGCAGCGATGTTACAACTAGGCCGCAGGAAAAGGGATAGATCGCAACAATGGAAGGTGTTAGTAACGAGGCAGGAAAGGATGACCCGTGGAGGGAAAAAGGTATCAATAGGGAAAAGTGGAAATGGATAACTGTTGGGGCAGTGCAGTAGTACACGAACTCGTCCATCCATAAAGGGATCATCGAGGAAGAACACAATATGACTCCCCAACTGTCAACATTCGTGTATGACAATTTTCTTTCGACAACAATTTTTTATTTAATACAACATAAAGAACACGGCTTTACAACTAACCGACAATCACTAATTAATATGCATCATGCTTTCTTCCAGATAGCTGATTCTCATAGTATGTAAGGTTGAGGCAAGTTTTGGCTGGATACATTAGGTTTGATACATGTTAAGATATGTACATTGAGGTTGTATTCCACAAGACAGTGCCTGCATAGATTGCGACACCATATGCTGAGTGAAATACATAGATGGTTACATTACCCCAGGAGGAGTCAAATATACTATTATAGTATTTCGACCGGGGTGTAAAAAAACTACGGGAGGTCACTCTACTGTCTTATTCCGGCATGCAGTGAGCCATGGGAATTGTGGAGGAATATAAGCGGTTTCTAAATAATTCATTAGGTCACTATTTTTTCATAATAAACCATCTTCGCAAGCCAGGGCTGTTAGCTGAGTCAAACTAGTAATTGACTTCGTCAGTCGCGACTGCATCACCCGTGAGAACAGCGCAAATACCCGCCCTAATGTGAAGACGGATAAACGACTTTTGGGAATCCCAATATATAATGACCCGTTCGCCCATTAGCACGAGCAACTGAGCGGTATCGTGTATTCGAATAATTGCTTCTACTTCCTAAACATTGCATGTAACACGAGCCACGGTTGGTTGAAATTAATTATGACCACCTGACGTGCCTAGATCTACTGAGCGATTTCATAGGCTGAGCTTAAATTCAGAGTTTCGCAAAGCGATCAGCCAGTGGGTACTGTTGGCTAGCACGTAATCAGCAGCAGCGAGACCTGGCGCGCAAGGATATATAATAAACAATTGGATGAATGTTTAGCTAATTAATAACTGATGATGGACTTGTTTAGTCATGCTGCGATATTAATTAAATAGAAGATGAATAAATGTGTTCAGGTGAACTTGTTTAAAAGTGCAGAAGTCATTGAAGAGACTGAAGAAAAAGAAAGTACTCACGCTCCCCCTGCCCTCTTTCATGTTAGCTAATGTCCGGTCATTACGTTCGAAAATTGACGAACTTCAGGCCAATGTTGCGCTACAGTGGGCCTATAAAGAAGCTTGTTTGATATGTATTACTGAAACCTGGTTAGATCAAACATTACCGGACTGTGAACTTTACTTTGATGGCTTTGATACCCGAGTGAGATTGGACCTGAAAGCTGAGTGGCAAAGCACAGGGTGGAGGAATCTGTGTGTACATTAACCAGCGCTGGGGTAAGTCTGTCATCGTGAGGGAAGAACTGTGTACCCCGGACGTGGAGCTATTGTCAGTGTCGCTTCGTCCGACCTATTTACCCAGAGAGTTCGGACAGCTATTTTTAACTCTGGTTTATGCGCCACCGTCAGCTAATGTTGCACGCGCAGCTGACGCAATCACTAGCTGTGTGCACCGGCGTGAGACAATGTCACCAGACTAGCCTAACATAATACTCGGATATTTCAAAACATTGCCTGTTTACCAGCAGTGCGTGACGTCAGACACGCGGTAGTAACACCCTGGATCTTTGCTATGGCAACATTAAGGACGCGTACAAGTCCGTGAAGAAGATGGCACTCGGTACAGCTGATCACAATGTGGTACATTTGATCCCGGCGTATAGAACTAAACTGCAGAGACAGAAAGCAGTGCAGAAAACTGTAAAAACGTGGGACTTGAACTCGGTCGACGCCCTCAGGGGGTCTTTTGACTGTACTTTGTGCGATGTTCTTATTGAATCCAGTTCTTCGCTTGAAGAAGCAGTTGATGTCGTCACAGACTATATCAAGTTTTGTGATGAGATGATTGTCCCCACAAAGACTGTGAACATCTTCTCAAATAACAAACCGTGGGTGAGTAAAGAACTGAAAAACATAATCAACGAGAAGAAGAGGGATTTTATGTCTAACAACCGCACTGAAGCAAAAAGGATCCAGTGTACTCTAAAAAAGCAGATCAGGGACGCTAAACTAGAATACAAGGACAACATTGAACGCCTGTTCCAATACGGCAATATGCGTAGAGCATGGCAGGGACTAAAAACTCTGTCTGGTGTTGAGTCCGGCAAACGTGTCATACAAACCTCAGAGTCAGCGGAAGAGAGTCTCAAGTTCGCCGAGGACTTGAATTCCTTCTTTGGGCGTTTTGATCGGCATGACTTCTCACGTGAGCATCAGGAGGCGGTAGATGATATTGAGTCTCAGCTCAGAAACAACTCCTGACGATCAGTAAGATCTTCAAGCACGTTAATCCTCACAAGGCAGCTGGACCTGACAACGTCAGTGGTCGGGTCCTCAAGGAGTGCCATGCTCAGCTGGGTGCAGTGTTCAACATCCTTTTCAACTGGTCTCTGAAGCAGCATCGCATACCACCGGCCTGGAAATCGTCAGTAATATGTCCTGTCCCCAAGAAACCTGTGCCATCTGTTCTCAACGACTACCGCCCAGTGGCGCTTACCTCAATCGTCATGAAGTGCTTTGAGCGACTCGTACTTCGTCCTCTCCTGCAGCATGTTGGGGATCAACTGGATCCCCTCCAATTTGCGTATAAACACAATCGAGGTGTGGATGATGCAGTTCTCACTCTTTGTCATAGTGTGTATAATCACCTGGAAAAGCCTAAGTAGTTTGCCAGGATAGTCTTTATTGACTTTTCGTTGGCTTTCAACACCATCCAGCCACACATCATGATGAGTAAACTTGTCAATGTGCATGTGAACCCACACATCATCTTGTGGGTAAACCAGTTTCTTACTGAGCGTAAGCAAGTAGTGCGCTATAATGGTGCTGTTTCGAGCTCACTCTTCACTTTCACCGGTGTCAATTTCATCAAATACAGCGATGACACAGCTATCGTCGACCTATCCGGCTCTGATCAAGTGTGTGCGTGCGCTATAGCTGATTTCACAGTGTGGTGTGACAATCATTTCCTAGACCTGAACGTTCGTAAAACTGAAGAACTTTAATAATAAAGATAATTAACAGAAAGTGCCAGCAAAAGCTGTATTTCTTACGCAAGTTCAGGTCACCCAGTGTCAGCACACATGTTCTATAAACCTTCTACAGATGCTACATAGAAAACTCTATTACATTTGGGTTTCTTGTGTGGTACGGCGGCATCGTAGCACCAACAGTCAGGGTTAGTGGCAAGGTGGTGGGAAAAAAGCAGACCAGTCTAGAAGATCTATACACGCAAGTAGAGAGAAAGGGAAGGAACGTCTCCTCAGACCCCGAACATCCCCTGTTTCAATGCTACAAACTACTTCCTTCTGGCCACCGCTTTCAACTCCCTCAATGCAAATTGAACCGCACTCGAAACTCTTTTGTTCCCTCGTCAATAAGACTAATGCATAAGTAATTTTCGTTCCGCTCCATCTCTGCCAGTCTTCACTGCCAGTCTGACACTGAGCGAGCCTGAGATGATTTGTGAGATGATTTAACTTTTTAAAAACTGTTGTAACTTATTTAACTTATTTAACTTATTTAACTTATTTAACTTAGTTATTTATTTATTTAACCGATATCACTTTTATTCTTTTAATTTAAATTTTTTATATTGCATGTACATTTGTTTTATTTGTCTTAATATGCTGGTACACTCCAAATGAATTTCCCTCTCAAGGGACAATAAAGTATTGTGACTGTGATCGTGAAATTGTCGTCGTCAATTCAGTGAAGAAGCTCAACAAACGGAGTATGTATTCCCCTTTTTCGTTTAGGTCTTTTGCTACAATTAAGTGCAAGTTTGGAACATTATTCCAGTAACTTGCATTTTTAGGCGAACAGATGCCTTTTTATTTAATAATAATGCAGTTTTGGAAAATAGTCTCCTGTACACGTCTTATTCCTTATTAAGTGCATAATCCCACGTTGGACTATTGTCGCACAGATAAGTCGTACACTATAGACCCTACGTTGGCCAGCAACTCAACAAAACTCATATCGCGTGTTGGTTTTACCAGTATATTAAATACAACACACACACGTTCGAAAACACTACCGATGGGATTCAGAGAGGGAAGTTTGGGAGCGCCAAAACCTCCAATTGCACCCGCCCCTTCATACTTGAACAACGTGAACAACGCAACAAGGAACAATGGAAATGTAATTAATTGTATTACATATATAAACACCAAAAAACTCTTTCATAATAAAAATAAAAGCAACAACATCTATCCTCTAGGCTACCCTACCTCGGCTCTCAGATAATCTTTGATACTAAACAAATAATAGAACGGCCCGTAAAAAAAGTATTATTCACACTCAAGGGAACTTCACGTGTTAACCCGTTACAGGTTCAGTTCTGCTCGGACTCAGATAAATACTAATTATGGTAGAATCTACACCATCTCTAGTATAAGGGAAACTAGCCCTCCAATTACATACATAGATCGGGAATATATATTATTCCCAGAATACAGTGACATAATATCTTAATCACATACAATACATAGACTGGTCACATTCGTCTAATCTGTTACTATCAGTAAGATATAGCTTTGAAATTGTCACTTCCCGGTCTCACCGCGTAGTCGAATAAAAAAGTTCATTGCTCACGCTACGCTGGCCCGACTTGGATAGCTCGCCACGAAGTCACACCAGGACACGATGACCGTTTGCCGGAAGTATCCGTCCCGTTGCCGGGCTCAGCACACTGTTAGTTTTCCCATTGGCGACCATGTTAACGTTTTGTGTGATTATAAGAAAACGTGACCTGTAAAGTTTCTTAAACTCCTCACCTGCTGTTATTATCATCTCATTGACGTACTGGTCGAATTTAGACCCCTGCCCGCACACCGTCCGCCGTCCCGTTGACCCGGCTCGGCCAACCGTTTCCGGAAGTGTTCTTCCCGCTGACCGCCGCTCTGATTGCCGTCACGCATTCGCCCAGTCACGCGACTCGCGGCAGTCACGCTCGCTGATCGGCTGCCCCACTTCACGATGTTGCATCTTGTCTTGGCGGTCAGCAGGCGACGCCTGTCCTCGCCACGCGCTCGCCACGTCCGCGTTGCCTTGCCCGACCCTCTACGTTGAGCTGTCGCATTGGCCGTTCACTCTCCGATAACCACACAACCTAGAACTTTCACCCTGCCTACCTCTAGGCATCAGGGTGACACTCGCCATTACAGCTCTGTTATATTCTCACCAGTGGCGTAGGCAGGATTTTGTATTGGAGGGGGCCATTCCCTCCAATACAAAATGTGTGTGTCTGTGTGCGTGCGTGTGTATGTGTAGTGTGTGTGCAGTGTAGTGTAGTGTAGCGTGTGTAGTGTAATGTAGTGTAGCGTGTGTAGTGTAGTGTAGTGTAGCGTAGTGTAGTGTGTGTAGTGTTGTGTAGTGTAGTGTGTGTAGTGTTGTGTAGTGTAGTGTAGTGTTGTATAGTGTAGTGTGTGTAGTGCAGTGCAGTGCAGTGTGTAGTGTAGTGTTGTGTAGTGTAGTATAGTATAGTATAGTATAGTATAGTATAGTGTAGTGTAGTGTAGTGTAGTGTAGTGTAGTGTAGTGTAGTGTAGTGTAGTGTAGTGTAGTGTAGTGTAGTGTAGTGTAGTGTAGTGTAGTGTAGTGTAGTGTAGTGTAGTGTAGTGTAGTGTAGTGTAGTGTAGTGTACAATAAACTAGAGGGTCCAATATTCGTGCATCGCATGATTCCATTGCAATGCTGCATTGTGTCGGTTTCTCAAACCCAACTCGTTTAAACTCAATGACAACCAAGTTTACTGACCAGTGTAGCTGCCAGTTTTAAAAAACTTTCATAAAAGCCGTCAAACTAAGAAAAAACGACACAATACCAGAGAGACACGAACCCATAAAGCCCCTACATAATATCCACTTGAAGCTGCCATATTTCCCTAACCTACAGACAAACAACATAACAAATACCAACACTTAGTCACTTATTCCGATGAAACAATAAACATTCGTACCTTAACATGGATGATGAGGCGCTGGTATTCAACCAATAACTTCACAACAAATCCGTACCGCGGCGGCGTCGAGTGAGCTTCACAAAAATGTCCGTGTCGATGTGTATCGTTATCGCTTATTAAACTTAATAAATTCACTATACGAAGTTCCGACTACCCAGTGGAAAATCGACTAGATAAATTGCTTTGGCCGCAACGTGCAGTTTTTTTATATCTTATTTTATGAACTCGGCATGGCCTAATTGGGTTTTATTACCGGCTGACTCGTGTATGTTTTTCTGGGTCAACAGAAAGTAGTCAATATCGGTAAATCCCAGTGCCAGTGTCAGTGAGTTAATTGCAATCGGTCAGACACCTAGCTAAATCTCACGTATAGGGACTTTAGACCAAGGCCGCTCTGACAACAAAGCGAAAAGGGGCTGTTTAAATCATGCCTTGCGTTGACTAGACAACAACAAGTGTTTAACTATAATCTTCTTGGGTCTTGCCTGTGGTTGATATTGCATATAAGCTTTAGACGAGCACAGTGAACCGCGCTTGCGGCCGCGGGTTCCCTATTATCGCCCACAGTCAGCTTGCTGATCTTGTAGAACGAAATGTAATCCGTTTCAATCTATACTCAAATAATGTCAGTCGATCCATCTACACTATGTGCATGTTTTATTTAATCCATGTATGTTAGAACTGGAACACATTATAAATGAAAATATGTATTTTATAACACCAAATGCTCCACCAGCAAGGCCGAAGGTCACAAATAGTAAATTCTTCATGCATGCCTCGATCACCCAGGCCATGGTAACAAACTTTGAAGAAAATACAATGCTAAGTTCTGGTTTTTATACTTGTGAATATAGTATCTGTTTGTAATAATGTAATACAATATTTATAATAAAATAAGATGTATTTACAGCCTAAATGCAAGGTTCTTTGCACCATAAAAATATACATTTAATGTATGGACACATATGCCTAGAACATCAAATTAGCAAACTTGTTCTTCTTTCTACCATACCCATAAAGCCACGTACATTTTAGTTTACATATAAGTTATTTAATTATTTTATGTCCACAAATAATGTATTTAATGTAACACATTAAATACATATTGACATGCTATTATGTGCCATTGATTTAAGAGCACATGTCCAGTGCATTTGAAAATAAAGCTGATCTGTAACCATTTTCATAACATGAAATACTCAGATTTATACACATGATTACTAATATCTATTCTTTTTTGTTATATTTTAATCCGATTTACGTATAAATACCGGAATTTCCAAGATGCTCTGATTTACGTATAAATGCACGATTTTCTGAGACCCTCTGATTTTCGTATAAATCTCCTGGATTGGCGTTTCTGAAACTTAACATGTATGTGAATGATGACATTTTCGTTGCTCTGTCACCTCTTGGGCTGCAGCCTGCTGGATGCTTATTGCCTACCATAGAAGCAGCGGATTCCTCCACTTTAGGTAACTTAATCTCATTTGAATGATGACCAATTTATGTGCCAAAGGGTATGACTGGGAAGTCCTACCCAGGCACCCCTATAACCTCTGTACCTAGTCATTCTATGAATCAGGCAACCAGTTACAGGTCCTCAGTCCCCTACCCTCCTAATTTTCCGGGATTTGGGGAGCCATGGCCACTCGCCATTACTGCCCCGTTCTCTTCTCCAAATCTATACGTGGCCTGATCTCTGCAAAACGTAATGTTTGCTACCGGTCAGTTGGTTATATACCCAGTCCTAGCAGCATAACACATGACCGGATTGAACCAATTAAACCAGTAAGAACTCGATAATGAACCCTACCTAATTTATGCATCATGGAAACACCCATATAATAATGTAATCGTCCACGACGACGCGAGTTAATTAAAGGCTTGTAACCACGCTTCACTGGGCACACCTGCGCTAGTCTACAAATAATTAACGCAACACAATCTAGACTGTCTACGACAGGTACTGCACAAGCCTGACCTTTATACTTTAACAAAATGACAAGTCAAAATGACCAGGAAATAGATTCTGAAAATTCACAAATAGCAGAAATGCTACATTTACTTTACACTAAGTGGAAATGTAAGTCTTATTAATGACAGATACACACCGCCAAATGTGACGCGCTTCTCATAAACATTACATCGCAGTGTCATTTGATGTTCTTTCACTGTCGGATGTGCGTAGATCAACGCATCAATTACACCAGGACTCTATGAACAAACCACTTATGTTACTTTACTGGACACCATAAAACAAATAAAAAGTGATGTTTATAGCCACGACTTTCTGTAATAAGAAACGTTGACATTTGTTTGATCTAATCCCAAACAGCTATCCAGGATACATCGTTTTGCGTACAGAGGACTTAGAGGGGCAGCACGAAGCTCCCTCCCATCGTCGTCAGACGCTTCTACGCCGTTAGCGGTTCTACGATTGTAGATGCTAGGTCGGTAGATAAGTAAAATTACCAAATAAATATGAAACAAAACACGTTTACGAACTCTGTTTTGACGTGATAATACAAGTACCACTGCTGGTCTGTTTGCTAGATATCGTTACTATCGATAGTTCCATGTACGTTTGATGATAACTATTGAGAGCTAGATGCGTCTTCGCAAGCCAGGGCTATTTGCCATGCAAAACTAGCCCTGGCTGATCCCCTACGCGAAGTGCGGAAGTTAGCTGAGTCAAACTAGTAATAAACTTTGCCAGTCGCGACTGCATCACCTGTTAGAACAGCGCAAATACCCGCCCCAATTTGAAGACGTAATCAGCAGCAGCGACCCCTGGCGCGCGAGGATGGTTAGACGTAGTCTGCGGTATTGTTACACCTCCAGGTGCCACCTGTGATGCTGTTAATATCGTTTGTTTTACATTGCAGATATGTTGACATTGCCCGAGGCGACGAACACGATATTACACGACATCACCTTGCGTATTGACAGAAATACAACACGTCACGTGTTTGTAGACCCACCGGAACCAGCGTAAGTGAAACATTGTAGCGCAATGACGAAACATTCCTTTCGCCATGAAATGTGTCTCTGCTAAATTCTCACGCGGCCATTTTTTTGTAACAACAACAAAAGGAAATAAAAAATGCTGTTGCTTTCGCCATACCGCCGAATATTAATGATCTGACACGTAGTTTAGCTTTTATTTCACTTTCATGTTACGTGTTCGTGGGGCACGATTGTCTAGCGGTTAATGGATCCGATCTAAATCAAATACATTTATTTTGCAACAACAACAGCATAACAGTAGACGTACACAAAACAACCGTTTTAAAATGTTTAGTTGTGTTGCATGGTGGTCAAATGGCTTGTTATATGCCGTCTTCCTGTGACCCCATCTATGTTGGTGGTCTAATCTATATACTACTGTCTCGAAACTTGGCCAGTGTTTGTTCACCCTTTCATTGCCGGTGTCTTTCTGAAAAAAACGCTACACGCTGTTTTCCCGTCTTACCTTGTATGTTTGCCAGGGGATGCAAAAGATCCCACACAGGGAAATGGAAAACGGTAGACACAAACTACATGTTGTTTTCGAACTGTCATACAAAATCAACTATTTATGTAAACATTGATAACATATCCAATCACAGAGTATACGTTACAAAGTTTTTAGGAGTCTTAATAGACGATAAGCTTAACTGGAAAGATCATATAAATGTGATAAAGTCTAAAATTATTGCCATTATATATAGGACAAAACATTTGCTTGAAACACAATCGCTTGTTATATTGTATTGTTCACTATTTCTCCCGTATTTATCGTACTGCTGCGAAGTTTGGGGAAATACGTATACATAATTTATTAATGGCGTTTATATATTACCAAAAAAGTTTTCAGAATAATTTGTAATACGAATTCATTAAGTCATACTAATGCACTATTTGGTGATTTAGGCACACGATTTAATAAAATTAAGAATTTCTATCGGAATGGTTAAGCTAACAATAAAATGTTGCCTGATAATCTTCTATTTTTTCAGTGTAAAATATACTACACAGTATGTAACATGCCAGAGGAATAAATTAAAACATGTATATGCACGAACTACTTTAAAGACGAAGTGTATATCTGTCAATGGTGTTAAATTGTGCAACTGCCTAGAAGATAATATAAAAAGATCAGTTTCTATCAGAAATCTAAAAAACGATACTCAAATTACTTCCTTGAAGCGTACTAGTTATATAACTGAATTGTTTATTGTTACTGATAAGAACGCACCTGGAAGTGTGAATGTAAGAAATGGTTTCCATTAGTAATAGCATGTTATTAATTACTTTAAAGTTGTACTACACTGTGTTTACTATAATGCACGTGTTGTAGTATTGATGTTGGGGGAAAGTGCCAAATAAGCAATGCGCTTCTACTTTCTTCATTTCCACTTGAATTTTGTTTAAATTTATATTGTGTACATATGTTGAATGTATTATATGTTATGTTCAATTGGACATAACAAATTGAATTGAATTGAGAAAAAAAACGCCTGTCGCGGATTCAAATAGCCAATGATCTCAATCAGCAAATCCTACACTGGCGCTGCATTAATCGCTACCAAAACACTTGCTCTAACAACAAACGATGAGACAAATTCTCTAAAAAAGTTTCGATCGCATTTTCTGTTACAAGCAGTCAGCACTTTTATATAACATACATAACGCAAAACATAGTTTAACAATCGCAGGGACAACGCGCGACAACACATATACTTCGGGAAAACGGCCCCTGTGTCATGACGACATGAAGTAGACGCGGATACTATATGGTTATGTTTACCCTCATAGCATATGCATAGTAAAAGGAATATTATTTGACAATTCTACACTTTCACAACTAGGGCCTTATCGATGGACGTGAACTTCACGTTCTCTCCAACCTTCGTCATTTTGAACAAACAACGAGTATCTGCGAACGCGTTATTGTGTTTATTTAACGATGCTGTGTGTTTTCTAACATTGAGTAAATATGGCTTTCACGACTGTCGACTACCAAGGCTTCCCGAAACGCGCATTTTTGCTAGTACGAAATAACATAACTAGTCAAGAAGTCCCCAAAAGCGTGATACACTGCAACGTGGGGTGAACGATGTTGCAGGACATAGAAACGGCAACTTGATGATTCGAACCCGGACTTTCCTGATTGAGAACACGACATTCGAATGGCTACGCTACAGTGCCTGGCTGCGCTCTAACATGTAGACCGCGTAACACAATGGCAACTGTTAACACAACAAAGAGTATCACAACAGTGTCTATACTGTTTGCATTAGGAGTCATAGAACCTGCCACATTTGGAAACGATCATCATATATATATATATATATATATATATATAAACATGTTGTACAAACACATTAATCACGGAGTAATAAATAGTAAACCATCGGCTGGCATTGAAGCGGGCCACGCTTATTAACGAATATTGTATGTAGATGACGGGCTGACTCAGACAGATTAGTCATGCATAGTCAAGCCCGTCGTGTTCGTTATGTAACAATTTCAGTAGATGTTAAAAATGAAGTACGCAAGGTTTGACAGGCTCTTGGAATCTATTAACAAATATAAACGTGAAAACTCTTGAGCAATACAACAAAGCCACGCTAAACAATCCGTATAGTACTGAGGTAGATTTACATTTGGTCTTAAAGTAACGCCGAGATGCAAAATCACATGTTGCAGGTCTTAGGTATGACTGTATTGCGAGAAATCGCTGGCCGCATGTCGAACACTTATTTTTTCGGCATCATGGCCTACCAAACGAGTGACTTGTCGAAACATGAAGAGCTTGTAATTTGCATAAGATGGGTATTGGGTAGACGATTAACGTGAGCCCCCGATTGTATTGGTTTTCATAGATAAGACCGCACCGATGCCAGCGGTTCTTAACCACTGGTCGCGAGTCGCGACCCAACATTGGGTCGCCAAGCCATTTTACGAATTGACGAATTATTTATACCAAATGCTGCATGAATTAAAAACACTATGGTAGACTATGTGAAGTTATATCACAGGGCATTTCATTTGCAAAGTGCATTCAGCTGTATTTGTCTACGCAAAACTTGATAAACACAGTTCAACAATGAAGGTGGTTAGCATGTCGTTGGCTAGAGATCTGGTAACAAATCCTCGTTGCTGGAAAGGTAAGCAGTCTTTTTTGATGTAGATGGTTAATGCCAACAAAGAGAAGCGCTGGCACACAATTTTGTCTCAGTTATGGCATTAAATTTAGTGTAATTCATTGATCGAATCTGGCAACTTGCTAGACTCTAATGCGTCAACGTATTCTAGTTTATTCGTGAAGCGTTCTCTCGCATTAGCATACAACGCATTCGCGTACAAAAACTATTTGTCATTCATGTTTACTGAAGCTCGAACGAACAGGTCAGTAAATAATTCGCCGGTTGTTAATTGGTCGTCAAAATTTATTACTTGGCTAAGCTGCTTGGAAAATGCTTCGCTAGCTTTCATCTTGTTTTTTCAAGGTAAGCAGCATACGAGATGTCCCGAACGTCTTAGTAAACAACTTGATTTTGTCAACCCGCATGGGTTTCTACTAATGTGTATTTCTTGTATTTCATATGCCAAAATGTCATATCTGCAAAGATAGCGGATAAAGATAATGAAACAAGAGTTGTGGTGAGAGCCAGTACAAATCGCTGCCATACTGCATGGATGGGGTAATGAGACTGGCTATAGAGGTGCTTACAATGCACCAATTGAGAAAGAAATTGCAGGGTTTCAAGTAGATGATACCGGGCAGTGGATTAACTGGCAGTATCCAGGAACTGCTGCGTCCCCAGATATCATACTATATGACCCCCTGTTTAACACAATGGGTGTCCTTGAAATCAAATGTCCTATGTCACTGAAAGGCCAAACAAATATAATAATGAATTTGAGTCAGGAAAGAAACTGACTGCATTTTGTTTGAAACGAGACGAGACCAACATGTTAAAACTGAGACCAATCACCTTTAGTACGTTCAGATCCAATTACAGATAGCAATGTGTAAAATGCAGTGGCGCTATTTTGTTGCGTGGATACAATGTGGACTCTATTGTGAAAAGGTAGCATACAAAATCACTCCGGTTGAGGAAATGATTCCTAAGCACAATTTCACCAAAGTTGTGTCCAGAATACGTCTTAGCGAGACTGCCAAGATGATTGTATCTGATGAAACTGTGAATTGCAGGCAGTATTGAATAATGTTGCAAGAAGCAGCAAACTGAGTATGGCATGAGAATGGCCAGACATTAATTTTATTTATTATTAACTTTTTTGCTCAACAAGTGAACTATGTAGACGAACTGTACAATGGAGAGTTGCTTGTAATGTGTACATAAATGTGCAGACAATCTACATCCTGCTATATGTTCTACAACATGATATAATCAAAACGTAAATCATTACGCTGCGATAGGTGGTCGCTTGGTCACAACCGCGACAATAAATCGATACTGTGCCACCACCTAGCGAGAGGAACATGAACTAATGCACATTAGCGCTATTATGGGTATCTGAACCGGGCAGAGTAGTGGGAACCACGTCACACCAGTTGAATCTGGCGGGTACTGGCTGCTGTTTTGGAAGCCAGTTTGGATCGTTCAAAGTCGTAAGACCCCTACAACACGAATTGGTGATGGTTTTATGTAATGTAAAACATATTATATTTTGGTGGACTTTGCGAGCTTT
This sequence comes from Escarpia spicata, assembly GCA_963995525.1. NCBI lineage: Eukaryota > Metazoa > Annelida > Polychaeta > Sabellida > Siboglinidae > Escarpia > Escarpia spicata. The sequence continues at coordinate 13,912,764 of OZ023212.1, forward strand.
TTAGACGATCCCTAATATGTTATGCTATGGTAGCGCCTAAACACGTAAAAGTTGTCGGATCAGTTGAGCAACACCGAGTTGGCCAACTAGTCCGCCAACTAGTTGTTCGTGTAAATCGGCCTTAACAGGCAACAGGCCAAATTGTTCTTTGGAAATTATCGTGTTTTTCACTGGATTTTTGGATTTACGCTACACTGAGGATCACAAATATTATTTTTTGTTCGTGAAGCTACAGTGATTCTCACGGTACACTTTTTATACGTCAAGAGAGTGTACGTTGTCTGTGATTTTTTAAATGTTATAAATGAATGCCGTCAGCCATCCGTGACGTTGATAGTCCTGATAACGCCCGTGAGTTACATAATTTGGCAGACTGTAATTGTGCAACGATGTGCTTCATTCGGGCTCTTTGGCCTGGCACCAGGGGTGTCACTCCCCGATTGCCCGATGTGACATATTCTTTAATAAGACGTCTTAGGTAGCATACGAGGGGCATGCGCAAACAGCGGGCGATCCCAACGCGGATTACTGACCATTTGGAGTATGCTACACGAGCTGCAAATATTGCCAGAGCAAATAATGCAGCCCATCTGGTAAATGTTCCAGATGGGCTGCATTATTTGCTCTGGCAATATTTGCAGCTCGTGTAGCATACTCCAAATGGTCAGTAATCCGCGTTGGGATCGCGCGTTGTTGTGGTAAATGTACACTGCATTAAACATCATGCATGTGACATCCCACTGCCGATGTGTTGTCTCAACGCTCGGTCAGTTCGAAATAAAGCTCTGTCGCTGGCAGACCTGGGGTCTTATGCATGGATCGAGACAATGAGCGTTGTCTCGGACTATTTACGAACGTCGGGACTTTGACGGGATAATCGCTATGCACGAACGCAGACAACTAGAAGTCTCGGACTTTCCGCGGGACGAAACGACACGATTTTTAGGCCCGCGATAACGCTGGCCTAAACGCAGTTGTCTCTGACTATTTCGTAATTAATGGCTGCCATTGGGGTTGTGTTTATGTGATCGGATGAGTTGATGAGACCAATTACTGCATTCTAGCGCCACAAGAGCAATACAAATGTCGCAATGAATTCGTTAATCGAACAGAATCAAACCACTGTTCAGGTAAGTGAGAACTCAGAGTAGTTACTTATTATCGAACTTTACCGTGCATGTAGTGTATGTGCATGTAACAGTAACGACTAACGTGTGTCCAGTCGATAAACTTTATCAGATATACCGGGTATCACTGGATCTTTCATTAAATACGTTGTTAATCGGATATAGTCACTGGAAATATGATAGTCCGACCAAAAGTTATCATGTTCGACGAAATATTAGGCCCTACGCAAACAGGATTTTCGGACGACGCATTTTTACTAGAACATCTATCAGAAAAGGTGGTAGGTCTACTACCAGTACCGCATCGCCGTCGAGGCAAATCGATGATAATGATGAAAGCATATATTTCATCTTATTGTCCGACAGTCTACGTAATTATACTTGACTTGAGTTGTAATAGTCATAGGAAAGACAACGAACGGTCCCGTTGCATCTTTCAAACACGCCTATAGGCTATAGCTATACTAGTATAGACCTTTCCATAAATAAAATTTGTTGTCGTGGTTGCGAAGCATGTTTCTGTCTACTATCGTCGTATGTTACTCTAAACATCTTTTCTAAAAACTTGTTTGCATTTCATCGATGTAATATAACGGCTAGTTATTTAGAATATTGATAATTTATGCAAGTGTGCTTAGATTGTTTACAAAACAGCATGTCAAACCTAGCCTAGACAAATAAATAAATAAAACTGTCCTAGCATTCGATTCAACCAGCAGTACTGTAGGCTAGCCAGTGCCAGTGCAGTGTAGCGATTATTTTTTAAAAACAAGGGTCAAGGCCATTTTTAATACGAATAAATAATATTCGAATCACGATAAATTAAACTACGAGTATTCAAGAGCAGGACATACTACGCATTTTCGAGTAACCAATATTTTATTAGATATGTAATGTGAGGTAAACAATGTTTCCATAATTTATCAAACCAAGAATCCGGTAAGCCTACTTATTATGACCAGTTACTTATTACTTGTGTGAAGAAAAATCCAAATGGTAACAATAGCATAGCTAATATTCAAATAGTTCATTCTGACATACATTCTGACACTTCAGCATTGCCGTACAATATCTTGTCGTGTGCTTGCAGTCAAGTATATAAATGGTGCATTCTAATTGCATTATTGCCAAAACTGGGTTGACGTAACTTGCTATTGAAACAAAGGATAAGAGGTACAGTAGTTACATTCTATCCATTTCGCATGCTATGTTTCATTGATGATGCATCCTGGTTGCTTTAAGGTAGGTAGTATGGATTCCAAAAAAATCTTTAGTTTTCAACACAGATCAACCATATTTGGTATGCAGATACATACCAACATAGTTAAGGTTTTTTTCATGTTTCGCATAAATTATGCAAATTAGGTATCCAATATGGCCACCATAACCAATAAAAAATGTATTCAAGTTACAAGCTTGTAATTTAGCACAGGGATTACTGTTATGCATATCTACTGCATGAATATCACAGATATCAGATATGTTATGTTGTTTATGTGAAAAAAGATTTTTTGTCAAAAAAACCTATTTTGTGTAACTTTTTCACATAATTAATGCCTATAATTCAGAAACCATTAAATATATTATGATTTCTTTTAATTCATGCAGTAGATATACTCATTAGGCACTGCGGTGCAAAATGTTTTCCAGTTATACCCAGTATTTATTCTACTAGAGCGCAGCAACTTTAAGTACTCACAGCAAAAATTGTATTCCGAGAAAACGATGATAAGGTAATTTTTATAACCAAATTCTGCCAAAAGCCATCCGAAGAAACCTAAATATTGCCACTTTTTATTACTTTTTCAGCTAATATACTAACTGCACATTGAGGTAAGGATATGAAAGGACATAAATAGCAAAGAAAGTTCTTTTCCCAAAAAATGTCAAAAATCACTTTTTGAATCCATACTACCTACCTTAATTGTTCTATTTATAGAGCGAGCTATATTTTAGCTGCACCATTTCTGCGATTGCACCGTATTTCTTCATTTCACTATGCAGCCATTTAAAAATGTTCTCCTTCAGAACTGGACACTCTGCATCTGCTATCAGGAGTCAGCCATTCTTTCTTCTTGTCTGCTTGATGAAGCCAATCTACTGGCAGTTGCCGATGAATCACTGTAGGAGGAAGGTGGATCACTGGATGTCATGTGCCACTATTTCCCACAGCTGCTTGAGGGCTGTACCCCAGGGACCTCTTCAGATACAGCATTTAACACACCATGACCAGCATCTGGAACAGTGTTGATGTAACCAAATAAAAACCGTGTGATTGGTAGATAATTAAAAACAAATGAAGAAGTGTACTAGTATGCATTTAAATATAGCATATATCTGGACTTCTATCAGATTTCTTATTAATTTATGTAAAAAGAGGTTAAATTGTACTTTATTGTTAAGATGATCTAGCCTCTTTATTTGCTATATGAATTTATATAAATGTTGCATGTGCTTTTTCATAGCAATAAAAGTTATTCACAATAATGAAACATGGTGTTTAGTGAAATTACAAAACAATTGACATACCCATTCCTAATGTCCTGTAGTAACCATATGTGATGAGTCCACATACTGGTATAATTTGTCTCTCTCAATGTTTTTAACTAACACCTTTATTTTATAATTGAAATTACGATCTCTACCATATTAATCCCTCTTTATTCCCACAACTTTTCCTTTGGCTTTAAAGTCTTTTCCATTTAACTGGATTTAATGGGAATATAATATGTAGACACATTATCACCCACATATAATTACGCCCTGTAAACCTTTGTAGATTGGCAATTAATAACATACCGGTACATTACAATAATTGTATTATGAACTGAACAAGCTGATGGGTCATTCCGTGTCAAAGCAATCACTTTTAGGCCATTTTTGCACGACCCGACTCCATTTTTGTTGAAATTTAGCTCAGTTGTTGGCTCACATAAGAACATAAAAACCAGATTATAAAAAATCTAGGTCAAGTATTACTGAAGATATAGGTCACTGAACTTTGACCCGATTCACATACTGGCCGTTACATTAACGTCCATAACTCTGCTTCTAATAAAGGTAGAAAAAAAAAAAAATATCATTGGAAAGCCAGTAAATAGGTACACATCTACATTGCAAAATTACATTTTCCTATAAATAAAAAAGTATAATTAATCATAATATGACCTTTGAACGCCAATACCCAAAAAAATTTAATTTTAATTCCACAGCATACTACACCATTGCTCATGAGTCCCTGAAAATATTAGGATGGGCAAATGATAATGTTCAGAGATACAGTAAATTTAGTACAGCGGGTGACCTATTTTTGGTCTGCAGATCAGTCGATACCACACTGAATGTCAGCGTGACCTTTTCAGATTGCATAACAAGTTTTTACATGTTGTAATGGCTCATTTAACATGTTCACATATTTTACAAGGCCTCTCTTCTGTTTTCTCTAGATATCCTGTAGGTGCGATCATTGTCAGTCGTTGGGTCAACATTGGTAAGGAGATCACTAAGTCAAAGAGTGTCACTTTGTTACGGGTAAAACTATGAGGTTTGGGGTGAAGGAAGATTAGTTGGAATAACATTTGTTACATACAAGCCTCCAGTATCCATCATAGATGGCTTTCAGATATCCTTTGGCGTATGCCAGAATGAGGCCAACACACTGTGCTGTGACAAGTTCACAACCTCTTCTCTTCATTGAAGATATAGAATATGGTGCTACTTCCAAGTGATTCAATGATTATGCCTTAAAGAATAGTACCTTCTGTGTTCTTGCTATTACTTTAGCTGTTTACAAACAGCTTGCAAGAAGAGTTGCTTATTCATAACTCTTCTGTGGTTGAAAATACCTTCCAAAGTGCAGAATTTGATAGCAGGAATGAATAGACTGATGTGAACTCACAGGACTACATTGGTGTGGTGGTGTAATGATCATATAATTATGGTCTTTGTAGACTGGCTTTTGCATCAAGTCTGCTGACCATTCCATTCCACCCACATCACCACATATGCCCTTCCTGTGTTATGTTGCATAAAAGTACCACTTCGCATATTTCCCCAAATCCTGCTAGTGGCGGTAGAGGTTCAGAAAGTGTTCGCAGTCCGTATGCTAACTAGCACAACCATCAGGAAAGTTGATGTTTCTTTGCCCAGCTGTACATTTTGCAGTGAAAAAAATTATGCTGTGTTTTGGAAGAGGTGTACAACAATGGTGTCGCGTATGTTGGAGTCAGAAATTACAACATAACTGTGACACACAATCATTTCCTACTTCAAGATTGAAGCAATATAATTGGTGTGCACAGTGTTGCCTGTACACAGTGTTGCCTGTGCACAGTGTTGCCTGTGCACAGTGTTGTCTGTGCACAGTGTTGCCTGTGCACAGTGTTGCCTGTGCACAGTGTTGCCTGTGCACAGTGTTGCCTGTGCACAGTGTTGTCTGTACACAGTGTTGCCTGTGCACAGTGTTGCCTGTGCACACTGTTGCCTGTGCACAGAGTTGCCTGTGCACAGAGTTGCCTGTACACAGTGTTGCCTGTGCACAGTGTTGCCTGTACACAGTGTTGCCTGTGCACAGTGTTGCCTGTGTACACTGTTGCCTGTGCACAGTGTTGCCTGTACACAGTGTTGCCTGTGCACAGTGTTGCCTGTGCACAGTGTTGCCTGTACACAGTGTTGCCTGTGCACAGTGTTGCCTGTGCACACTGTTGCCTGTGCACAGTGTTGTCTGTGCACAGTGTTGCCTGTGGTTAGTTAGTATAAAAACTGCAAAAACTTTCTCAACCTCTGCCACCACGAGCAGACTCCAGTGTAGCACTTTTCTCAAAAACGACATGTGATGGTGTGGATGGAATGGTCAAGAGACCAGACCAAAAGCCAGTCTACCAAAAAACAGAATATTTTATGCAGTTGTCTGAATCAGCCCATATACCAGCTACTGAGTTCTGCTTCCCAACCACATAAGAGGATTCCCAGAAGAGTACTATGAAGCAGCTATCTTCTTACAAGCTATATGGAAACAGCTAAAACACCAGCAGGAACACATAATCTACACATCATCAAGTAATTATCATTGAATGGAAGTAGCACTATATTCTACATCAACCTGAAAAGGGAAGAAGTTGTGACAGCCTAGTGTGTTGTCCTCATCTGGCAGATGCCAAACAGTATGTAACAGCCATCTACAATGGACACTGGAGGCTAGCGCATGTAACAAATATTCTGGCTGACCTTCCTTCACCCATATGGTCCATCACCATCATAGTTTTACCCGTAACAAAGTGACACTCTTCAAGTTAGTATTCTCCTCACCAATGTAGACCCAATGACTGACACTGGTTGCACCTACAGGCTATCCAAAGAAAAAGTAAAACATGTGAACATGTTAAATGAGACATTACAGCACGTATGTACACTCATTTAATTATAAGAGACCTTTTAGCATGCTTTTTATGTGATCTGAAAAGTTTATTCGGAAATTCAGTGTGCTATTGACTGATCTGGAGACCAAACATAGGTTGCCGGGTATACTAAATTTACTGTATCTCTGAACATTATTATTTGCCCATCCTAATATTTTCAGGGACACTTGAACAATGATATAGGATGCTGTAGAATTAAAATTAAAAAAATTGAAGGATACATTTTTTGAGTATCGGAAGTCAAAGGTCATATTATGATAAATGATACTTTTATATTTACATGAAAAATGTAATTTTACAATGTAAATATGCACATATTTACTGGCTTTCCAATGCTGTCTTACTTTCTTTTCTACCTTTATTAGAAGCAGAGTTATGGACGTTACTGTAACGGCCAGTATGCGAATCGGGTCAAAGTTCAGTGACTTATATCTTCATTAATATTTGACCTAGATTCTTTATAATTTGCAAATTGGAGTCGGGTGATGTTTTGAGTGATTGATTCGACATGGAATGACCCTGATCAAGAAAACATAGCAGGAACTGGTCTCATCATATTCTTGAATATCTTAGTTTTGTAGATGACATGACTATTTCTCACTATTGTGTTGCAAATTACGACTTACTTAGAGTACATATATGCTATTAATCATACATAGACTTTCTTGTTCAGGAGTAGATGATGATGGGATAACCAGTGGTACTACAACACACACCCAAAATATGGGATCAGTGGATGTACACATCTAATAATGTTTCATTGTAAAATACAGACACCAGAAGCTGTACAACTCTGAAATACCACTGCCACCAAGTGTACACTATATCGCTCTATCTGTAAAAGGCCTACTGAGATGCTATGACAATTTTGACCACTAAAAGCACTCTACAGAGTTATGGTGTGTCATTGATCTTCAACAGTTACCTTAACTGATTGCCAGAGTAATGCTAGGAACAAATGTATTGTTATTGAAACAAGATAAAAATATTATAAATTATTTAAGGTGATGTAAATTTTAAAGCAAGATTACAGGACACTTACCCTCTGAATCATTCGCCATCTTGGTGTTGATGATGAGCCTCGCCAAGTTCTCATAGGGCACCTCAGGTAGAGGTTCTCTATGCTTCTGGTTTTTAGTTGACCCGTCTTTGTCAAAGCTTGTTTCATGTCTTTTCGTCTCTTTTTTACCTGGGACACTGTGTGCCCACTGCCACCCACAACATTCATTTGTTTGGCAATCATCTGCCAGATCACCTCTGTTTGCCAAGATTTAAGAGTAATTCCATTTTGAAAATGAAAAAACTTCCTTTAACAAAACAGCAGTTTCCACAAGAATATTATAATACTACGACTACATTATGGAAAATGACCCTGCAGAAACATGACCCAAAGATAAAGACTTAGGCTTGATAATACTAAACAAATTTGAGATACTATTTAAATTAAAGCAGTGTGTGCCAAAACATCCAAAAAGGCAAATCCTATGCTAGTTATGGTCCACGAGGAGTGCAGTATGGCCACAAGAGGAGAGAACATGACTGCATCATGAGAAATGACCCTATAGAAATATCACACAAAGAGAAAGACTTTGGAGTATTAATAACAGACAAACTGGAAGTAACGGAGCAGTGTGCTGAGCCTAAACTAAGCCATCCAAGATTGCTAGAAGGCAAACTGGAAGTAACGGAGCAGTGTGCTGAGCCTAAGCTAAACCATCCAAGATTGCTAGAAGGCAAACTGGAAGTAACGGAGCAGTGTGCTGAGCCTAAACTAAGCCATCCAAGATTGCAAGGCAAACTCTACGCTAGGTGCATCTACATGGTGAACACTGAGCCATGAAATAGAAGACGAAGGAGTGATGAACAGAGGACGCCCAGAATGATACTGGAATGAATTGGGTGATATGAACTTCTTTAATAGATTGAAAGCATTTGACATCACTACTCGAATCAATTGAGACAAGATATACTGGTGGGACCAAAAATCGTGCGTCCTAATGTTTTATGCTGTTTTGATAAAAATGAACAAAAATTAATATTTCCGTATCAATGTAGCAATATTCTAAATCTTTAATACATGTGTTTTCAATGCTGTGAAAATAAACAGTTAGAAAAATCGTTTTGAGTGAAGTTCTTACGAAAACAGACAGGCGGAATACAAATATCGTAATTAACTCAGTCACAAACTGGCAAAGACGCGTAGGACTAGGCCAAAAATCGTGCGTCCTATCTGCGCTGTATAAATCGCTATTTGGCCAGAACGTGTCTCTTGAACCACTGCAAGAACTGACAGTATATTAAAATAGGCTAACAGCGTGAAGAGATTTCAGTGACACGTATTTTGACATGTCACTGTGATTGAATGGAATAGAGAAATCATTTATGGAGGCAGCGCCAGCGACAGCGGTTCATTAACTTCATATCATCATGATAATCATAATAATGTCAACCAAAATTGCAGCAAAAATGGACATATATCTCAGGAATAGGGAGAGGAGTACGCGAATCAAAGTCTGACTCCCTTCCTTGTTATATCCAGGATAACACTGCAAAACATGAGGATCAACGTAAAATCAGGGTAAATAATATGACACTTCTAAGCTCCGTGTTTACAACTCGAATCACACGAATGTTACCCGGAAGGATATTACGGGAGGCGCCTGCGCTCTTCGCAAAACTATTTGGGGTTTCCCGGGATCCCCTCGTCTAAAATTAGCCCAACACCTAACGTCGGGACAATCGCGTTAGTCTCTGACTTTATTGTCTCGGCCTAACGTCCGGCCCTTGCATAGCAACTTCGTGACGGCAGAAGTCCCGACGTTTATTGTCTCGGACAATGGTATTGTCTCAGACTATTATTTGTCTCGGTTCATGCATAAGACCCCTGGTAATTTCCAGGGACATCGACAATCAGGTGATAAAAGAACTTGTGCCATCTGGCTACATATTTCAAAATACCTCTCGCTACAAGTTCGATGCCGCGTCAAAACCTGCCAGAAGCGCGGTGGTGGATTATGCTTAATGTATAGGTCCGGCATGAAAGTTGAGAATGTGTAATCATGTAATAATAGGCGTAAATTAACCTATTTTGAACATGCCGACTATTATATTACGACTCGTGGCGCCAAGTTTAAATTGGGTGTTAAACATACCGCCCGCCACCGTCCAAACGAAACGGCTTCACAACGTCTGTTTTCTTCGAGCAGTGGTCAACGTGATGCTGGACCCGCATGACATCGTTATTACCGGCGATCTGAACTTGACATTATATCAGATCCCGACGCACGGCATTTTTCTGAGACGCTCGTTGACCGGGACATGAATCAAATAACTACAGATGCCACACACACTAAAGGTCACCACCTGGATGTAGTTATCGTTCGAAACAACAGTGCAATTGTTACTACACGACCGAGTGTGTATAACCAGTGCTTATGTGACACACGTGGAAATCCATCCGGTGATCACATGGCCATCACGTTCTGTGTAAATGCCACAAAGCCTGCTCGAATGCGTAGAGATAGTTTTTTGGCGATTGCGTCATATACGTCTTCCTGATTTCAAACGTGACACTACCTCTTTGCTACTTGACGGCAAGAGTTTTTATGCGTATGTTCGAAGCAAACAGAAAGTTCAAGATAAGGTCGGTCCTCTAGAAGATAGTACTGGAAATATAATATCAGAGGGATTCATAATGGCAGAAGACCTGAATGAGTACTTTAGTTCAGTGTTTACCAGGGAAGATATTAGTTCACTGCCAATACCAGAGGCTAAGTTCAAGGGGGCAGATTCAGACTATTTAGGACAATTAATTGTAACCCCGGAAATGGTAGCTAAGAAAATAAGGGCTATGAAGGATAATAAATCACCTAGAGTGGATGGTATTCCACCCAAACTACTATTGGAAATTGTAGAACAAATTAGCATACCACTTGCAACAGTTTTCAACTTGTCATTAGAAGAGGGAGTGGTTCCTTTAGAATGGAAAGAAGCAAACATTATACCGTTATTCAAAAAAGGTTCGAGAAACAAGTAAGAGAACTATAGACCAGTGAGTTTAACAGCAGTGATTTGTAAATTATTAGAAAGACTAATTAAAGATCACATGGTGGATTTTCTTGTGAAACAAAACTTGATAAACCCATCTCAACATGGTTTTTTTAAAGCGAGGTCATGCTTAACAAATATGTTATGTTTTTTGGAAGACATCACTAAATGGGTAGATGAGGGATCACCAGTAGATATCGTCTACTTAGATTTTCAAAAAGCTTTTGACAAAGTACCACATCAAAGATTACTGCTTAAACTAAAGGCCCATGGCATAGGAAATGGTATAATAAACTGGATAGAACAATGGCTGATTGACAGAAGACAACGTGTAGTAGTTGATGGGGAGGCTTCAAACTGGAAATCGGTATTGAGTGGGGTACCACAGGGATCAGTATTAGGTCCTATATTATTCTTAATATACATCAACGATTTGGATGATGAAATAACAAGCAAGGTGTTGAAATTTGCGGATGATACAAAAGTGTTTAGAAGGATTAAAAGTGATGGAGATAGACAGCATTTACAAGATGATCTTGACAGGTTGATCAAATGGTCTGAAAAGTGGCAAATGATGTTCAATTTTGGGAAATGTAAATGCCTCCACATAGGACATGGGAACGAAGAAGTAGAATATACAATGGGGGGTACTGTACTAAGTACTACTGTAAAAGAAAAGGACTTAGGGTTAACCGTTAGTGCTGATATGAAGATTTCAGAGCAGTGCGGAATTGCAGCTTCAAAGGGAAATCAAATCCTTGGATTAATTAGGCGAAACATAACGTATAAGGAAAAAGAGCTAATAATACCGCTGTACAAAACAATAGTTAGGCCTCATTTAGAATATTGTATTCAAGCGTGGAGGCCATATCGCAGGAAGGACATATATATGCTAGAAAGAGTGCAGAGGAGAGCAACTAAAATGATACCAAATCTGAAGGATCTTAGTTACGAAATACGCCTAAAAAAATGCGGTTTAACAACACTAGAGACCAGGAGATTGAGAGGAGATCAGATAGAAGTGTTTAAAATATTGAAGGGTTATGAAAATATTGATAGAAATATGTTTTTCTCAGTTAAGAAAGATAGAAGGACTAGAGGACATGATCTTGCATTAGCAAAGGAGCAGAGTAGATTGGATATAAGAAAGTTTTCATTTTCACAAAGGACTGTAAATGAATGGAACAGATTACCTGCTGATTGTGTGGGTGCTAGTAGTGTGAATATGTTTAAAAATAAAATCAACACATACCTCAGACGGGCGGGATACACATAGATAAAAGGGTCGGACTCTCGATAAGCCAAAGGCTTCCTTGTCCACCTGCTACCTAGAGTTAATTCTCTGGGTGGCAATCTTGTTAAATCTTGTTAAATCTTGTTAAATCTACTACGAGAAACAGCGTCCACGGCGAGCTGAGCGCAAGTGGCTGCAAATTCGTCTTGAGGTACATCGGCAGGCGTATCGCGCTCAATGCGTGGTCTTCAACAACATGCTGGTTAGACAAAGAAAAACTACTACACAGCTAAGATCGCCAACTGCAAAAATGACTAAAAATAACTATTTTGTATCACAAGAAACCTCATGGGCAATAGTGGCAAAACGACATTGCCGTCGTACGTGTGTCTGGTGGACATGGCGCAACGCTTTGGTGATCACTTTATTGAGAAAGTTTTTAATATCAGAAAATACATTGTTGACTGCGGTAAGGATCGTACGTACATTACGTTGGCTGCTACGAGCAACGACGCGGCATTCAGTGGTGTCCACTAATCACCGCTACGCTAAACGCGTCTCTCGCCTCATCAAATATACCTGCTGACTTCAAGCATGCAATCGTTAAACCACTACTGAAAAAACCTACGCTGGATAAAGACATTTTGAGCAACTACCGGCCAGTGTCGAACTTGCCATTTGTGTTGAAATTGATTGAAAAAGTCGTTGCAAAACAAATTAGCACGCTCGATGATGAACCCTTTTCAGTCTGCATACCGTCGTGGATACTCCACAGAAACAACGCTACTCCGTGTCAAGAATGACATTGCCGCGACTCGACTTGAACACTCATTCGGTATCAGCGATAAGGCGCTTGAGTGGCTGAAATCTTACATTGGTGAACAGTATCAGAAGGTGGCAGTGGGAAGTGCAGAGTCGGTTGATTCAATTTTGGCGTGTGGCGTCCGAGGTCGGTGTTGGGCCCTACCTTGCATTGCATGTACACCAAACCTATCGGAGATATTGTTGCTAAACACGGCCTGTAACATCATTGTTATGCTGACGACATTCAAATCTACCTCACGGTTTAACGATATGAATCACCTGTGGCGGCACTGGCTAAGGTGGAATTGTGTGCTGCAGAAGTGGCTGCATGATTGACTAAAAACCTGTTAAAACGTAACACAGAGAAATCCGAGGCCATCGTTTTTTCTAAGCGAAGAAACCCGGCAGTCTGCCTGCCAGTGTATATATTACGGTAGCCGGCCATCGAATTCAACCATCATCGTGTGTGCGCAGTTTGGGTGTGCTATTTGATAGCAACCTGAAAATGGAACAGCAGATTGCCAACACTGTGAAAAATTGCAACTATCATATTAGAAACATTGGGCGAATTCGGCCTCATCTGACGGACAAATCATGCAAGACACTTGTCCACGCACTAGTGACATCCCATTTAGATTATGGGAATGCACTTCTTTATGGTCTCCCACACACGGTAATGCAACATCTACAAAGGGTGGAGAACTGTGCCGCTCGCCTAATTACTCTCACGAAGAAATACGAACACATCACATCCGTGTTGCAGCGTTTACACTGGCTACCCGTTCATTTGAGACCGACCTACAAAGTGCTGCTGTTTACGTATTGCGCCAGACTACATAAGACAGTTAATTGGCTACCGTCCCATCAATAGAACTCTACGATCTACCTCTCAGCCTCACCTTTTGTTCATACCGGCCTCACAAACTGTTACTCATGATGATCACCGTTTCGCGGTTTGTTCGGCGGTTCTATGGAACAATTTGCCTCCCACACTCAGGACAGCAACATCATCACAAGTGTTTAAAACACTTTTGAAGACTCGTTTTTACAATTCACCGACGAGGATATTTTATGTGCTTTCGTTTGATAAATATATTTTTGTTTTATTAGTTTTTTATAGCATATTTATGGTTATTCTTCTTGAATAAATGAATGTATTTAAAATAATTTTTAAGAATGTCTTGATATATGTATTTATGTAACCGTTTTTAATTATCTCTATTTTTTTAAATTGTTTTTAGTAACTATATTTAAAATAATATTATATTTGTTTACACATTTATTTCTTAGCTAGCATTTCTTTTTATGTAAAATATTATTTATATGTGTGCATGTATGTAAAGCGCCCGAGAACAATTGTAATTGATCGGGCGCTATATAAATACGTTTATTTATTTATCGTGACATATGTCACAAAGCGGTAGATCTGACGATCTGGCGCCAAGAAGTTGCTGTACTCGCGAGGGGTGTGTCAAAAGAAGTTTCCTCCGCATACCGAATATTTTTTGATTATTTAATTAATGTTAGTTCACTTTCATAAAATATTTTCAACTTGAAATGTTGGCTTGCAGATGTAATTAGATTCAAAACGAGTTAATTATATATCTTGAAATGAAGATTTGGTGGTATAGTTTGACTGATAAACGGTAGATCGATATATTCCGTAGGCCTACAGTAAAAGAAAAACCACCTTCGCGATATGCCTGGTACCTCTGTATTCGCCAAACTGTGTTATATATGACTGGTCACATTTATTTATGCCTTGTGCAATATTAGTGTTTTAGAAGAATATTAACTACGTCCCTCATAAGATGTCACACTGACCGATTAGACAAGCAGTTTTGCCAGTTCATGACTACAAATCGTGACTCTCGGACAGGATGTATACGCCACTACGTTGTCAGTGCTGATGTTATCGACCAGTCTACTGAGTTCCATTGGTCTGACGCTGATCGCTGCCAGACGTCACGCTTGAACGAGAACATTGTCAGAAGCAAAGTGCAAAGTTGGGAGTCACGACGCAAGAAACCGTCATCATTATCATTTCCGACGCGTAACCAGTTTTCCCCAAAGAAACGTAGGAATTTCTAGCTGGACGTCCCCCACTAAAATGAAAAGGCGGGCTTTCGCCTTGTTGTTTAAGTAATAAGTAACTGATAATAAAAAAACTGTTATTCCAATTATGTATCTGATACAACTAGAGCCTACCATCTAACATTGACAACATTCAACAATATTGTGTAAATTACAGAAACCACATGTCATTCATTCAATTATATGAAGGAAAGAAACCACACAATAGTTACAGCGTACACTACTCTCTACTTATCAATACTTCGTGAATGTACACAAGTGTACGGGAATGAGAAGAAAATTATTCAGTTCAGTATTATTGTTACATGGATATGAACTGGTGCATCAGTTTACCTGGTAGGTATATGTATTTTTAATTATATCCGCAACGTGCGGAAAGTACTCTTTGTTGCGTACCATATGAGGTTGGACCAGTGACTGCGACTGACGGATTAACGTCTTTGTATCAACCAAAGTAGCCTCACGATTTTGCCAAATAGCGTAGGTCTAATCATACCGCTTCCTACGGCACTGTCTAACGAGTGTACAGCGGAACTTCTCTATTAAGATCACCCATGGGACTTGATCAAAGTTACCTGAATAGCGAGGTGACCATATTAGTGGAACTTCTTTCCTTTACTTTACTGTATATGGAACAAATTTGGGACTATCCCTAGGTGACCTTAATTGCGAAGTGGCTGTATACCCGAGGTGACCGTAAAACGAAGTTCGACTGTATTCATTCTGTGTATTGGTGGACTTGGACAGATGCAAGAGCAAGGTGTACGGGGACATTTCGGTGCTACCCCAGGCGTCCATCGTGACGTGCTTCCACACGAATGAAGACCTGCTCGAGATCATCCATACGCTTCACTCCCTCGTACAGCACACCCCGGCACGCCTCCTGAGAGAGATCGTCATCGTTGACGACCATAGTCTCAATGGTAAGTCTGTCATGCCATAACATGTCGTCATCGTTAACGACCATAGTCTCAATGGTAAGTCTGTCACGTATCTCGTGCCGTGACATATCATCATCGTTGACGATCCCATTCTCAATGGTACGTTTGCCAAGTCTCTCGTGCCATGAAGTGTCGTCATCGTTGACGATCGCAATATCAATGGTAACTTTGTCACGTCCCTCATGCCGTGACGTGTCGTTGACGATTACAGTCTCAATGGTAAGTCTGTCACGTCTCTCGTGCCGTCCAACCTGTTTGATCGTCATCGTCGTTGACAATATTGTCACCGTCACGCCACCTGTGTAAGACTATCACCGTTGATGATAATATTGTCACTGTCTCGCCACATGCATATTACTGTCATTGCTGATAACAAAGCTATCAACATATCGTCGCATCTACATATTTAAAATTAACGACGCGCTGTTGTTTCGATTCAGAACTTCACAAGGATATTTTGGAGAACTACGCGGCGTCTGTATTCAAAGACATCTCGATCGTGATCCATCGCAGCCCCAAACAGCTCGGACTTATACACGCCAGAAGTGTCGGCATCCGCATAGCAAAAGGTCCGGTCGTGATGGTCATGGACATACACTTCGAAGTACAGCCACACTGGTAATGTACACGACTCTCATTACTTGTTTGTTCCGTACAACTTCCAGTAATTCCCGTGTATCGTATGTCTTTTGATGGAAATTGTGCCATTTAGATTTGACCTTTCAAAAGTAATTTGATTACATTTTGAAATTACAGCTTCAAAGGCCTCAGCAATCAAATTCTTGGATTAATTAGGAGAAATATAACGTATAAGAAAAAAGAACTAATTATACCGCTGTATAAAGCAATAGTTAGTAGTCATACAATACTGTATACAAGCGTGGAAGTTGTATCCTAAAAGGAATATATTTGATAGAAAGAGTACAGAGGAGAGCGACTAAAATGATTCTAGAACTGAGAGATCTTAGTTACGAAATACGCTTAAAAGTATGTGGTTTGATAATACTAGAGACAAGACGATTAAGAGGATATCAGATATAGTACAGCAGCAAACAGCCAGAAATTTGACGAATTGTGCATTTTTTTACAAAAGCATGAAAATTGGCAAATATGTAGTTTATGATATGTGTAATTATATAAAGCTAGGTACCCATCGCTATCGAGATGGTACCGAGCCGCCATCTTGATTTTTAAAATGGCCGCCACCGAAATCAATTAGGCAAGTATATCAGCTTCTAAGCAACATAGAAATATGATCTTGGTGTCTAAACCAACATTTCCAAGGTTAGGGAATCCATTTCTGCCATGTGCAGTATCGAAGGATGACGGCCATATTGAAAGTGAACTTGGAAATTCATCACCCAGATACCCCAGCTTCGAAGCAACATATAAGCACGTTCTTTGTGTCTTCACCAACATGTTCAGGGTCAAGGAATTCATTTCTGCAATATTCTATGCCAACAGAATGATGACGGCCATATTGAAATTAATTCAAGATGGCTGCCATGCATAGACGCTTTACTAACGTAATTTTAGTGCCTCTTGACATGGAGGACTCCATATGACAAATCCATAGGTGGTTCATATGTTTCAAGGTCAATGAATCCAGTTGTGCCACTTGCATTATTCACAGATGATGGCCATATTGAAAACAAAATGGCTGCCATGGAAATCATCTGTCTGGTTATCTCTGCTTCTACACAACATAGAAACATGATATTGGTGTCTATACCAACATATTCAGGGTTAGTTGATCCATTTCTTCCACATGGTGGATTCCCAGATGATAGACATATTGAAATAATTCGAGATGGCCGACATCCATAATCATGTTTTTTTTTTTTAATTCAGCCTACGTGCAACACAAAACTTACTCTTTGTGTTTAATCCGGTAATACACGTGTAAATTAATATAAATAGGCTACAACCATATTCTTCTTCTCGCGTTTGTCTACTGCCTAAACTTGCAGCCACTACCGGGTCACCAGGTCCAGCTCGGCGATGCCAATCTCTCCGAGTGGAGCACCGTAGAGAGTGCTGTGGCAGATAGTACAATCTATAAACACTGGACTCATTTAGAAAGCATCTCCTCTCCATGCCTGCCTAAAGTAATCTACGCCCACAAATCTATAGCCTACAGGCATACCGACTATAGGGTCTTCTAATCTGTCTAAACTTCACAAAATAAGCAATAGATTCAAGCCAGCGCTACACCATAATGTGGTATGTTGTTTGTTGGACCGGTTAGCATTCACAAGCAGCGCTTTCACATAGTCCCCAACTGTGCATATTAGCGTTGAAACGTCTAACTCTCGTTCGCAGGCGGTTTCGCTTCGTCCAAACCTTCGGCGGGAGGTCGTAACCAGCACATATAGTGCACAGATGGTTCTGAAATGAACCTATGTAGGAAGGTTGGTTTGGACAGCCAGTCCTCTCTCCATTTGGTTGATATCCAGTGTGCTGTTGTTTCACTGGGGCCCAGACATTTCATAATCCATGTACCTGGCTGTTGAAAGGGAGTCGTGACTTCAGGCGCTGTACACTAGCCCTTTCTGAGCAAACGTTGTATAGTAGATGGTCAGGGTTTTTTGTACGCTTGCCCAAGACCAGCACAGCTGCCTGTCTTCGAAGTGTCGGTGGTGCAATGCCGATAAGTGTTCATTTTTTATTGCTCTTAAACATCCAGTGACGACTCGTGGGAGTTGTTGATGCTGACGTCCAGTTTTGATGTGTGTGCACTTCTGCACCACACAGGTGCACAGTATTCCGCTGGCGCGAAACACTAATGCCACTGTAGAGGTGCGTAGTGGCTTGGTGCTTGCTCCCCAACTGGTACCAGCATGTCGGCGTATTAGCGCTCCACGTAATGCTACTTTTGCGCTTACGTTTTTCCAGATGTTGCCTGTAAGTCAGTGATCTGTTTAGTTTGATGTCCAGGTATGTACGGGCTGCTTGACAGACGAGACGTGTATTGTTCATTTCACGCTTATCTTCTTTGTTGCAGAGATGAAAAACGGCAGAGACTTCTTCCCTCGACCAAGGAAACTAGACACTATGTCACACCAACTCAACATAACATAGCATTAATGTTTCCGATGTCACAGGTTGTTGGCAATGACATAAGTCGCAATCGGATTACAATGGGTTTCAACGCAAAATGTTCATCTATTTCAACAGCAAAGAATTGCCCTACGGCCAGAATAACCACACCTGTAGACACTGCCGGATATCCACTTTGGAAAATCCTTGGTGAACACATTGTGCTACATAGAGTAATATGCTGCCAATGTCCGCCTCCTCGTGTGTTCATGGCTGGAGATACTGCAGGTCGTTGATGGCTTTCTGGTCTGTGGTCACAACTATCTGAACTTGTGTGCTGGTGATTACCTATCCACCGGAAACGAAGGACCTGATACAGTGTAGGAAATAATGAAACAACCTCTGAGTGGTTCCGCCATGTATTCTGCATTCTCTTGTTGATTGCTTGATGATATCAGCAAAATACCTACCACATACAATATACTCATCTGACAATTGCCAACTGGGATGTAATGCATAGGATACATTATTGCTGGGCATCATCTTTAACTGTCCACCTACGCCCGGATTGCATCATCATCCAACACCTTTGTGTCGAGATATGGAGCAATCTGCAATGACGGGGAGCACTGTGCTTGGAACGCCACTCGGTCTGATTGTGACCCTTATCATAATTGGCGTTTTTTCAGTCGTTTCGTCGGCAAATCTGCTCTACTGTGTTTCCTTGTGCGCTTAACAGTGTATACCGTTTGCATTACATGGATTGATCCATGGCTAAGTTTCTACTCGGAGTCAGCATATATGCGGGAATTTCAGCAATTGGATTACACAAATAATTCAATGTTGACACTAAAGATGATGTTTATTTAGTAAAGTTGTTTTGTATGCCAGAATATAGTACATTAAATTGTATGCTTTGTTGATGTTTTTTAATTGGCAGTTTGAACACTATCTACCAACTCCACCTAGATACCTGTGATATATCTGGCCTTGGCACCATCCACCTCTCCCAGGATTGTGAGTTTTCTATCAAACTTATAGCACAAACGTCACTTTTTGTGGGTGATTGACTCGATCGTGACACATATGAGTATGTTTTCCATATCGGTGAGGTGAACTCGAAATGTAACCATTTGTGTTGTCCATTCTTAATCAATGATATATTTCTCTTCACCAGTATATGCACTGCCATTTATCTTATGGTTCTGAATATAGCTCAGAAACAACTGCCAACACGAACTGCCATACTCATGAATATATATATATATATTCATATATGAACCACTTATGGATTCCTCAACCTCAAGAGGCACATCAATCATGTTCGTAAAACGCATATGCGAGGCAGCCATCTTATATTTCAATATGTCCGACACCTGAGGATATAGCATATGGATTCCTTCACCCTGAAGATGTTGGTTTAGACACAAAGAACATGTTTTATGTTGCTTAGAAGATGATGTATCTGGATAATGACTTTCCGTGGCGGCCATCTTAAATTTCAATATGACTGTTATCCTTGGATACTGTATAAGACAAAAATGGATTCCTTGGCCCTGGAGATGTTGGGTTAAACACCAAGAACAAGTTTGTATGTTGCTTAGATGCTGAGATATCTGGATAATAGATTTCCGTGGCGGCCATTTTTAAAATCAAGATGACGGCTAGGTACCATGTTGATAACGATGGGTACCTAGCTTGAAATGAATCTATATCATAATCTACATGTGTGCCAATTTTCATGTTTTTTTCTCAAAAAGTGCACAATCATATCCATTAGCCGCTGTATTAATAGAAGCGTGCGCAGTGAGGATGCGTATAGAAAAATGGCGCGACTGTCTTTAATGCGAACTTCTGAACCAGTTGATAATTCAATTAAGAGTTGACAGAGTTCCTCACCTCACCTATTCCGTAAACGTGTTGTGATGTCGTTATGGCACCTCTGATGATAATCGCACAATTTGTTTCCATTTCTGCTGGTCTATTGTTGTCATTTGTGACTCGTGGAAGTTGAGACCTGTCCATTCTTTGATGTTGTTTTGCCTGCTTCTCAACTAAACAAAACTGTGATCTCATGTCCTGCTCTGTAGTGAGATGTTTACGACGTGATTTATTAACTGAACTGATTGCATGCAGTGCTTAATGCAGTCAGCTGGGTAAAGTGCAAAAACAACAACAACAGCAACACAATGATTATCATCTTTATCATTGTCGCCTTCACCATTAGCATGAAATCAATAACAACAAATCCATAGTTTCTGTTGATAGCACTCTAAATTCCCAGCCACTCAGCACGTTTCACCTTAAATACGTTTCTTCCCATTCAACTCTTCCTGCGTATACTTTAAGGCTCGAAGGTTTGCTCTGGGAAATCCACAAAGATCGGAAAACACTGGCCAGCCCGTACCTAGATTGGATGAAACCCGGACCGAATGGTACGGTTTTTATTTTGTCAAATTAAATAGGTTTCTTTAAATTGTAAAGATCCACTAAGTGTGTAAGATGCATAGAAATGTAACATCAGAACAACTACATCATATTTATGAATACTGACCTGACTGGTATCTTGTCATTAGAAGGAATAGTTGACGTTGTGCGGTTCAGTTGCATACTTAATTGAACATCGGACTCTCAATCCAGAGTATCCGGGTTCGAATACTCTTCCTGGCGTTTCGAAGCTTTAGCATTTGTTTTACTCTACGTTGATTCCGTTTGCATAGGGGACTTGCTAGTGCTGGAAACGTGTGAACGAATAATATTCGAGGAATAATTAGTTGCAGTGTGGCCAATTGCTTCCCGGAGAAGTCAATATGTTTTTGCATAAACAAATCTTTGAGCGCTTTGAGCAGGCTTACGTAATAAATACCGCTCTAGAACTGTTACCTTTTAACGAGGCCTACAACATCTATGTTAACTGTGCTTGGGATTTTTTTTTCGCAGGAACGTGGACTTACGAGCACGGCAGTAGTTCATGTAAGACGTTTTGGACATGGGACTTTGGAGTTGGCTTCGAACACGCTTCTGATGCGGCCCGCGCGAAAATCAAAGATAAAACAGCAGCAGTCTTGTAAGTAATTCCGTATACAATAAACATACATATAGAGCATTCCTCGTCTTGATTGATATACGAAATAACATTACTACTGATACTGTGTTCCATTGGTAGTTGAGAGAATACAACTGAGCAACCACATTTGCTGGGTAGAAAGGAACCGAAGGGTATATGCCTTCCTTTAGGATTTTTGAAAGATTCTCAGTTAATGAAAAGAATGGGTTTTTCACTAAGATAAAGAGCTCGTGAGGAAATCCATCATAAATAGAATCCATTGTTGTTAAATTTAAGATGCGTTTTCAAAAATGAAAATACTTCTGCCATGTCATGTCATCGAGGACACTATTTCCGAGAAAACCAGCGAAATGTCTTAGTGGCATGTGCTCGTACTGACAGGATTCAGTAAACAAGAGGGAGATGGATTTAAAAGAGCGTAACTGAACTTATAAGCCCATACGAATGTTAATGAAACAGTTCCCATATACCGTATAATTTATGTTATTTTCTCGAAGTGAGTATAAATGCCGTAGGCCTGCTGTTGTGTTGTGTAATGTGCGACGTGGTTGGATGCGACACGACCAGGCATTACTTAGCATGCATTATACACAATGTCGTGATCAGTCAGCGAGCTTACACAATATTCGTTGGACGATCTGTCTAGTGCAGTGTTCGTTGTGTACACGTGATGGATTTACAGTGTTCCAAAGGCAGTTTTACATATGAAAAGGCACAGTAACCGAGTCAGTCCGTCATCATCTTTTGCAGAAGTCCTGCCAACATCGGTACATTTGCCATTGACAAGGCGTTCTTCTACGAGATCGGCGCGTACGACGAGGATATGTGGGGTTGGGGAGGAGACAACGTCGACCTCTCTCTTCGGGTAGATACGGCTCTCTTTTGCTATGCTTGGCTTAAAGCTGCCTTCTCAATTAATTTAGCCCTATGGGCATACGGTCTTGCTCGTTGAAATACGTTCAACGTTATTTCATTGAGAACATAATTAGTAATTTGTTTAGACCGCATCATTTTAATAATGTTGCGCTCACTAACTTTGAAGAGTAAACATATGTCTGATAATAGATCTGATAGGGCGTAAAGTCTAAAGCGCTTTGAGCAGTTGCAAGGACTGGATACGGCGCTATTTAAGATTTTACTTTCCTTTACTGTAAGCAGTTGTTTCAGTATGTGCAACCTTATCCAGCCTTCTTGATTATTGATGCAATAATTCGTTGTATGCTCGAAGTAAAACGTTCACATGATTGTCGTGGTATTTAAAATACATTGCATATATCATATCTGGCACTGGGTTGTGCTGTTTAGTAACAATGTCGTCCTTACCGCTGCGCGTATTAAAAGCGACTGTTTGATGTGTGCCGAACCGCACAAAGGAAAGCTAAACGGAGAGCAGGTGCCAAGTAAAAACTATGGTGCAAGAGGTTTGCGTTATTCATCAACTGAGCACAATGCTGCATTCAACTAGCGACAGGAAGATACGCCAAAACTGGGACAGGCTGCCGTGTTAATCACCAGAGGACACGATTCAGCACGTTGGACTAGTTTCGCAAGAAAAAACACAAAGAAGCCATGGTTGCTAACAATAATGGCAAAACGGATGAGATTGTGCATGCGACACTACATTCTTTTGACGTGACGTCTTGTAATGAAATGACAGCTAAGATCTCTTTTTGAAAAAAGAAGATGTGGAGCGCAGTGGCTCAGTGATAGAACACTAGACACTCAATCGAGAGAATCCTGTGCAAACGTATGTTTGTGAGTGTGTGTGTGTGTGTGTGTGTGTGAGTGTGTGTGTGTGTGTGTGTGTCTGTGTGAGTCTGTGTGTGTATGTGTGTGTCCGTGTGTTTCCGTGTGTGTCCGTGTGTGTCCGTGTGTGTCCGTGTGTGTCCGTGTGTGTCCGTGTGTGTCCGTGTGTGTGTGTGTGTGTGTGTGTGTGTGTGTGTGTGTGTGTGTGTGTGTGTGTGTGTGTGTGTGTGTGTGTGTGTCTGTGTGTGTATGTGTATGTGTATGTGTGTCTGTGTGTCTGTGTGTTGTAATTGTTGCGGATGCGTGTAAAATAAAAATAAATTGTAAATGGTAATATTCTGAATAGTGATGATATGGGTAATGTAGAATTAGGGGCAAAACGCATGGGTGGTGAGTACCAAAGCTGCGATAAATGAAACTATGAAAGTGAATACATGAATTGCAAAAGCCTGTCTGTGCATAATGGTATATCAAATCAAATAAATAAAAAAATTATTTATTGCCTTTCCTAAAAACAAACAATTTTAGAACAGAAAATTGTCTTTAGGCTCATTCGTTAACCACCCAATAATTCATTAGCTCTAAAAAATAAAGATATCCAAACACACAACAATATTGCATGCACATGTACAGTTTTACAAGCAACATGTGTATAAATAACACATTAAAGTATCCTAAAACGAATATTAGACATACCACATAAACAGACAATTGACTAAATGTAAAGTTTTTCCGAGCATACGACGTGGCCTAAAAAATTATCAAACCCACCAGAAAAGGGCATTAGTACGTCAGAATCTGCATAGTCAAAACATACAGTAATAGGAATCTGTGGAACATGCAGATTAAAGTAATAAATTAAATGAATTCACATAATGTAACCATGCTTGTACACTCTCTCCTCCACCACCCACACCCAAAACTGCAAATCAACTGACACATTATTAGAGTGCAGCATTCAGGACAGCAACGACTGAAGGTACAAATGATTTCTTATATAATTCTTTCGTGCAAGAGGACCTTTAATACGCCTACCAGATGGAAGTTTCTGAAATGCTACGTTAAGTGCATGAGCATGATCATTGAAAATGTGAGATGCCTTCCTGGCAAGGGCAGAGTCGTAGAGAGTGGACAACTGTCGCTGTTGCTGACCAATGAGTTTACTAGCTATGTTAACAGCCCGACCCAGTTTTGTCTTTTGTTTAACAGTAAGATGCCCAAACCAAGTTATGATGTTGAATGATAAGATACCCTCAACAAGACTTATGTACACTAGTTCAAGGACATGTGGGCTGACCCCAAAGCTTCTGAGTTTCTTAAGTAAAACGAGACGTTGCTGTGGTTTTTTGTGTGTACCGTGTCAGCATGTTCATTGAAAGTGAGTTTCTTATCAATAGTAATACCCAAGCATTTGAAACTGTCCACCCTCTCCACCTCCCTCTGGTCTATCACTACTGACCTTCCTGCCTCTATTCCCCTGCTGATGTCAAGGACAAACTCCTTTGTTTTCCCTACATTTAATTCAAGAAAACTGTCCTTAAACATTGTATATAATAAATACACTGTTGGTGTGCGTGCGTGTGTGCGTGCATGCGTGCGTGCGTGCGTGCGTGAGTGCGCGTACTTTGAATATGTTCTATGCATGCTTGTGAACGTGCATGCGGGCGCACGTGCGAAACTGGAGAGTAATAGTTGCTCTAACTCAGACACCATCGTTGTTGTAGGCGTGGATGTTCGGGGGTCGAGTGGTGAAGGTGCCCTGCTCACACATGGCCCACCTAGAGAAGCAGGGTTACCGCAACTACCGTAGCGCCTGGTACTGGAACACCATGGCTAACTTCCGGCGAGTCGTCGACATGTGGGGTGACAACTACACGAACGTATTCTTTGACTACCTTCCTGATGTCAAAGTACGTCACAATGTAACAAACGTAAATTATTCTCTGTTACATCACACTAGGTTCCGGTATCCCGATTATAATGTAATCGCGGGAGTCACGGGTAAACGGTAAAGGCTTGTCCTACGTATTTCTTGCTCAGTTCGTTCGTCCTCGCACCGGAACAGCATGGTGACTATACCTGCCAACTCTCCCGCGAAATCCGACTGTTTCCCGGATTTTGGGTGTAGCTCCCAGTCTCTCGAAATACAGGCAAATCCCTTTGATTTTCTCAAATAATTTTTAACAGCACCCCCCTACCCAATGCCTTCCGATGTTGTGAGTCGAACCGAGATAGCGGAGCAGCTGAAAAGTTGAAGTTCCGGAGTTACGGCGGGGCGGCGGTGAAAATTTTTCAACAGCACCCTTCCCCCTCATTCCGTCTTCCAACTCAATCAGAGACAGCGCGACGATACAGCGCGACACGGTAAGCATGCTGAACCGCTGATGGATTTCCTGGATTTCAACCAAAAACGTTGGCAGGTATAGGTTAGGTGACCGATACATAGTTACACATATCGATGTTAGTTAACGTACATATTCGGGTTTACCTATATACGTATATGGTATCCCTCTATGTTTCAGAAAGTCGGTGCTCAGAACATTACAAAGCGTCTACATTTGAAGTCGAAAGCCATACACAATTTGCACTGGGTTCTGATGAATGTGTACCCTGAGTTATTGGCCACTGTCCCGAGTATGAATAGTTATGCTTATGGAGGGGTATGTACACACCTGTATATTTCATGCTGTGTCAGCTAGGCGGTGATAATGATCGTGAATATTGTCGAAACTTCCTTTCATATAACATATAATGCGCCTATTATTCACGATTCCAGTGGTTTTCTGGGTTCGTTAACCGGTGTAACGTTGCGTGTAACGGATGTGCTCGAGTTGAACGCAGACTTCGGGTATGATTCACTGACGACTGAGGACACTGGAAATAACACTGATAGTACGAGTCGCCAAGAAGAACAAGATCATAAACACAGAGATTTTTGAGATAATACAGGTGTACAACATGTATATATATATATATATATATATATACATATATATATATATATATACATGTTGTACACCTGTGTTATCTCCCCCCAAAAAATTATATATATATATGTACAGCCTCACCAGGAGAAACTCAACAGTTGGACCAATATAATAATACATTGAACTCAAGGACCACCTGGAGGGAAACATTAATACAACATTGAAGACGGCAGGATGAAATCAAGGAGCAGGTTACGTAATAATGAAACATCTAGTCGAAGACAATCAAGCCTGGAAGTGTGCTGAACAGAATAAACCTTTTTCAGTAGTTGACCGAAGAGGTTGAACAGAAGATTCTGATCGTTAGGCTTATGACACGAATTCATTATTCAGAAGTAACATCAATAAACAAGTAAGGTGCATGTTGATTTCCACGTATTTCTAAAAACAAGGACTCACCTTTTGCAGACATTTGGACTATTTCCAGCCTACGACCCAGCAATGGGAAGACGAAACTGTGAGATACAAAACATAAACTTCATTTAATGAAACTGCTCACTGTAATTTGGAATGCGTTGAACAAACTTTCTATTTTGCCCACAGCACGTATCGAATTACTGTCGTATGGGCGTGAAGCATGGTTGACTACATTTAAATATCATTTAGTTTATCGTGACAACCCACGATCATGCTAACTGTATGTTCAGAGGGCATCATAGCATAAGCAGTGATAAAGCCACTGACGGACCTACAAAATGAGCCTGGCAATCTGGGTTTTGATTTCGACAACATCTGGAATGTAATGGATAGATATGTGAATCAAGTGCCTCACCTTCATTTTATAGTATCGCAAACGCAAAGCCAAATGTATATGCAAGCACAAACATTTGCGTTTTAATACAGCCATTTCAAGTAGCATTTTCAGTTGCATGAATAAAAACACTCTTTGATCGACAGATGCGGAACACAGCGACTCAGAACTGTCTCGATCGGGGCGGGGATTTCATACAGTACGGATGTCACTACTTGATGAATACGCAGGTGAATTGATGTTTTCATATGAAATGTGTTCATATCAGTTAACAACACGACACACGCAGACTCGCACGCACAACACCAGGGCTGAGCCGAAGTACTTTGTACTTAAGTACATTTGTACTTAAGTACTTTTTTGGTACTTTACTTTTACCTAAGTACTTTTGCGAAATAACAAAGGTATTTGTACTTAAATACATTGCAAAAGTACTTCAATTTTTTTGGTACTTTGTAAGTACTTTTGAATTGTGACATGTAATAGCAAATCAATGATTCGGTCACCTCTCAATCCCCAGTGGCCCCTGTGAATGACTGGTCTTCTGTACCAGTGTACATAGGGGCATTGAAACATTGATGCTGAAGATCATACATCAGTATTATTCTATAAGGGTGCACCCGGTAACAAACAATAATATCCACATGTAATGTTATAACCCAGTCCCGACTCCCTATTCCGTTATACAAATGGGTCCAACAAAGGTACCTGTACATAAGAAGTTTTGACAAGTATTTGGCCTGTACTTAAGTACTTTCCTAAAACCGTAATGCACTTGTACTTGAGTACATTTCAAAGTACTTTAACACAGCCCACCACCACACCATATGCACGCACTCACATTCCCCACGAACGCACGCGACACTCACGCACACACGCACGTGCGCGCGAAGGCTCACTCACACGGAATCGCATTCGCACACACACGAAGATCAAAACTTATGTTTATAGCTTCACCCGTCTGTTTTATGTAACTATGGCTTTCCTGAAGAGTGGGCATAATGACTGAGGTGAGGCATGTTAGTTGTGAGAAGTTGACTCAATAAATAGTTCAATTTTTTTCTTTAAAATAACATATAAAGTATAATTCAACCACCGCTCTTAAAACATATGCGTATAACACAAAATAATCCAGAATTGAACTTTGTAACAGTTGCGAGCTACTGTTAATAACAACACAACACCTTTTTAATAGATGTGGAATGTAAGTGCCATTGCGCATGAAGTACTTCCTACTTAGTATTGTATCTACGTTTGCAGTTACAATGTGGCCTCAAGCCGATACCCGTGTGACAATGTTCGACGTCTGATCAAACACAGGATATCTGAGTTGCCGTATTTATTTGCAGGGTTTCTTCTGGAATAATCTCGGTGAGTTGCGTCATAAAACAGCCATCGTTTCATCAATCCCGTCCAACGGCAACTACATACTGTGGGTGAACACATTCGTCAACGCGTACGGCAGAACGGACCTAACGAAGTGGATACATTGGAAGGTGCAGTGCCACATTATCACATACGTGAATATGCCCCTTGTTTCCAGATGTATATATGTTGTTGTCGTTGTTGTTGTTGATGTTATTGTTGTTATTGTTGTTGTTGTTGTCATTGTTGACGTTATTGTTGATGGTGCTGTTGTTGTTTTTGTATGTGTATCGTTAACTCCACGTCTACCTGGCTACAGAGAGCTGTAGATATATGTGAACGAATAGTCTTCATCTAGTAATTGCAGCGTGGCTGAATGCTTCCCAGGAAAGTCGAGATGTTTTTTTAATGAACAGGTCTGCCAGGGAGTGAATTGTAAAAACTCATAGAACAAACATGAATATTGACAGCTGGATATATAAGAACTTTTTATTTTATAAACATACGCATGCATCCGCATACACACACATACGCACACACACACACACACACACACACACACACACACACACACACACACACACACACACACACACACACACACACACACACACACACACACACACACACACACACACACACACACACACACACACACACACACATACACGCACAAATAAATAAACAAATTCTGTTTTGTTTTGTTTTAGGGAGGTCCAATTATGGATTCGACGCATGATGTGTGTCTAGAGGCGATGGCGGGGAGCACAGCCATCAAGTTACAACGGTGCAAGTTCGACAGTCGGAACCAGCAATGGACTTTCAGAAACTACACGAATGAATATGTCGACTTAGTCAGTGGAAAGACCCGCGTGGAGACGGGGACGTGGCAACATAAACTACTGCGACTGTATCGTGAATTCATCAGCCAGCCTCTGCACAGTAACGGCTCTAATGTCTCCGGTCGCTCGGTATCTTAATATGTATAAGATGAAGATGTTAATTTGGGGGGCTATATTCATGTTCGTATGAATAATTTCTTTTAATGGAAGTGTTATCATGTGGTCGAAAATACGGTAGTCTTGGGAACGCATTAAAACTTGTATTTACTGGTGCTGAAGTCGGTGTAATATTGGAAAGTCGTGTTCGAAATCATGGGTGGAGACAACGGTAGGCCAGAGCGATGATGATACAACATACAGATACATACACACATACATACATACATACATAAGTATGCACATACATACATACATACATATATACACACACACACATTCACACACACACACACACACACACACACACACACACACACACACACACACACACACACACACACACACACACACACACACACACACACACACACACACACACGACACGACACACACACACACATAGCTCACTCACTCACTCACTCACTCACTCACTCACTCACTCACTCACTCACTCACTCACTCACTCACTCACTCACTCACTCACTCACTCACTCACTCCCTCCCTCCCTCCCCCTCTCTCTCTCTCTCTCTCTCTCTCTCTCTCTCGTCAGCACGGGGCCACCACACCCCATTCTTCTGTGACGTCTGCACGGGTTCACCACACCCCATTCTTCTGTGACGTCTGCACGGGATCACCACACCTCATTCTTCTGTGACGTCTGCACGGGGTCACCACACCC
Source organism: Escarpia spicata (assembly GCA_963995525.1). Classification (NCBI taxonomy): domain Eukaryota; kingdom Metazoa; phylum Annelida; class Polychaeta; order Sabellida; family Siboglinidae; genus Escarpia; species Escarpia spicata. The sequence continues at coordinate 13,943,064 of OZ023212.1, forward strand.
CATTCTTCTGTGAGGTCTGCACGGGGCCACCACATCCCATTCTTCTGTGACATCTGCTCGGGGCCACCACTCTCCATTCTTCTGTGACGTCTGCACGGGGTCACCATACCCCATTCTTCTGTGACGTCTGCACGGGGTCACCACACCTCATTCTTCTGTGACGTCTGCACGGGGCCACCACACCCCATTCTTCTGTGGCGTCTGCACGGGACCACCACATCCCGTTCTTCTGTGACGTCTGCTCGAGGCCACCACGTCCCATTCTTCTGTGACGTCTGCACGGGGTCACCACACCCCATTCTTCTGTGACGTCTACACGGGGTCACCACACCTCATTCTTCTGTGACGTCTGCACGGAGCCACCACACCCCATTCTTCTGTGCGGTCTGCACGGGGCCACCACACCCCATTCTTCTGTGCGGTCTGCACGGGGCCACCACACCCCATTCTTCTGTGCGGTCTGCACGGGGCCACCACACTCCATTCTTCTGTGACGTCTGCACGGGGCCACCACACCCCATTGTTCTGTGACGTCTGCACGGGGCCAACACACCCCATTCTTCTGTGACGTCTGCACGGGGCCACCACACCCCATTCTTCTGTGCGGTCTGCACGGGGCCACCACACCCCATTGTTCTGTGACGTCTGCACGGGGCCACCACACCCCATTCTTCTATGACGTCTGCACGGGGCCACCACACCCCATTGTTCTGTGACGTCTGCACGGGGCCAACACACCCCATTCTTCTGTGACGTCTGCACGGGGCCACCACACCCCATTCTTCTGTGCGGTCTGCACGGGGCCACCACACCCCATTCTTCTGTGACGTCTGCACGGGGCCACCACACCCCATTCTTCTGTGACGTCTGCACGGGGCCACCACACTCCATTCTTCTGTGACGTCTGCACGGGGCCACCACACCCCATTGTTCTGTGACGTCTGCACGGGGTCAACACACCCCATTCTTCTGTGACGTCTGCACGGGGCCACCACACCCCATTCTTCTGTGCGGTCTGCACGGGGCCACCACACCCCATTCTTCTGTGACGTCTGCACGGGGCCACCACACCCCATTCTTCTTCTTCCTTAACAACTTCTTTCACCCATTTATTATATTCATTAGTCTCCTTATATTCACATTGCTTAACCAATCTCACCTTGGCAACAGTTTGGAGCTATGCACAGAGCCGAAAAACTCCACCTTCCTTGCTCTCACTGTTACACTTGGCTTATCCGCCTTACGTTTTCTATCAGCGTCTGTAAGGTATCACGCAAGCTGAATTGTTGTTTGTATACCTACTTTTGTTGAAAACTAATGTATTATACTTTGTAAGCCACATTGTATAAAATGTGTACCATTTACATGTGATACTGTGTATATTCGACATATATCAAAAAATTATTTAATTAATTTACCTATGATCCTTCACATGAAAGGGAATAAATAGTATGCTTGAAAGTTAATGTTCCAAGTTTAACAATATTAAAAAGACAAACTTTTGTATATTTAGCCCACCGAATAACAAATACCAGGTAAATAATTGTATTAAAATAAACAGGTCCGTGCTGTAATTCGTTTTTGAATGCTAAGAATGTGTCTGCAATGGAAATTCATCGTCAGCTGGTCGTGCTCGGTGTTTACAAAAAGGACTACGTGGAGCGATCATCTTGGAAGTAAAACGTGATCATTCCGAATAAGGGAGCCTGGACAGCTAGACGTAAGAGATATGTGACATTAGGGAAGATGTCCAAGTGTCTTGTCCGGTTCTAAAGTCTGCACACCACTTTGCCACACTCTGACGACTCATCACTTCGTTTCTGTACACTTCGACCAGCTAACGATGAATTTTCGCTGCAGACACATTCGTAGCATTCAAAAAACGAATTACTGCACGGACCTCCTCTTTGGACCACTGCTCCAGTCGAGTCGCCATCTTTAACACACAAGCGCAATACAGTACTGCCACCTGACACAAAGTTTCCAACTAAAAGTAATAATTTCTCTGCAATCAAATCTGACCAGTCTAGCCTCTGTTTTAATGACGTTACGTGCCTTGTAAGCTAAATTTTGGACTGCCCCTCGTATATATATGTATATCATATATATATTTCAAAATTGTTGATTATAATTATGGGAAGACGGCATCTAATATGCCATGTGACCACCCTGCAACACAACTTTACTCTTTTTGACGGTTGTTTTGTTTATACCGTTATATTATTGTTGTTGTTGCAAAATAAAATGTGATTGATTGATCGATGTAAGTCCTACAACACTACTTGAGACATTGATTTAGGCCCTACGACACTACTCGAAACATTGATGTAGGCCGTACTACACTACTCGAAACATCGATGTAGGCTGTATGACACTGCTCGAGACATTGACGACGTCCATACGACACTACTCGATACATTGATGTAGGCCCTACAACACTACTTGAGACATTGATGTAGGCCCTACAACACTACTTGAGACATTGATTTAGGCCCTACGATACTACTCGAAACATTGATGTATGCCGAACGACACTAGGTGGTGGTGGTGGGAGACGTCCACGTTCGTGCCACTGGAAGTGCATGGGCTTTGTAACGGTCATCACCTGGTCTATGATGACCCGCCCATGTAATGCTAACCTTATCTCACCTTAGCCAGCGATACCCTAACTCGGCATCCTGGTGAAATGCGTGTGTGGGGCCTGTCCAATCCAGTACAAGCACCCTTGGTTACACAAGTCACATTAAATTATTTACGATGGGACAGTCTATGGAATCGACCTCGAACCGCCAACGGACATGACTACGGGCACGATATTGACCTACACAAACACACTCGAATAGCTACGTGGAACTCAACACCCCAGGCACAACCTCTCTCCTATCAAGAGAACTAAAGAAGTACAACATTAATCTTGCAGGCCTCACATAAACTCACTGGCCTTTAATTGGCGAGCAAACAATCGATGGCTACACCTTCCTCTGGTCTGGCCCTGACTGTCGTTCTCAGGGTGTCGCCCTAGCTCTCAATCTGAAATCATACGATGCCCTCATTAACTGGGAGCCCATTTCGTCTCGCCTCCTGAAGGCTCGTCTGCATCATCGACATGGCAAGTTGGCTGTCATTGTGTGCTACGCTCCAACTAATGTGGCCTCCGATGCTGACAAACACAGATTTTATTACTCACTCTCGGACACTCTCTCAACCGTTAGCCGTCATGACGTCATTCTCATTCTCGGCGATCTCAATGCGACTGTCTCCACATCGTCTGCTTCCAGAAACCTTTGGCACAATGTTATTGGGCCCATCTCTCCCGACGAAACAAACGACAACGGTGAACGACTTCTTGAAACGTACTTCTCAAATGGCCTCGCCATATCAAACACTTGGTTCCATCGTAAAGAGATCCACCATTACACGTGGTACAGCAACAATGGCAGAACAAAGAAGATGATTGATTACATCATAATAAATCGCCAGTGGCTCTCATCAATACACAAATGCCGTACTTATCGTGGTGCTGAACTCTCAACACTGATCATCGCCTACTGATTGCCAAGCTCAAACTCAAACTGAAAACGCCTGCCAAATGCAAACCTTCACCTTCCCTCGACGAAACAGATCTCGAAGACAGATGGAATACTTTCAAATCAGGAGTATCCCAAGCCACTGAAATTACCATCGGCCATATCAAAACTGCTCGTAAACCACGGGTCACGACCCATACACTCTCAATCATCAACGAGTGTCGTGAAGCCAGGCTCTCCGGCAACACTGACTCCTACCGAAAACTGAAAAAGTCTCGAAAACGCGCACTCAAACAGGATCAAGAAAACTACTGGAACTGTAAAGCGAAATGCATCGAGAATGCTTCGGCCACCTGCAACGTATGGCACCAAACTACCCTGCCGCTCTATTATAAGAATTCCACCCACAAAACACCGGCTGGAAACGGCGCCGTGGGCGTCCTCGCCGTCGATGGATCGACTGTGTTAAGCACGATTTGGATGGCCTGGGCCTCACGCTTGAGTGTGTGTGTGTGTGTGTGTGTGAGCGCGCGCGCGCGAGAGAGATAGAGAGAGAGATAGAGAGAGAGATAGAGAGAGAGAGAGAGCAGTGAAATCCCTTGATCAGGTATATCACGTCTATAGCAAGCAAAAATCGTCGATATGACGTGCGTTAGTATTCATGCCGCTGTCTGTGTATCTGAACGTAAATACCCATAGTTACAAGTCCCTGTTCAGCACTGACCTTATAGAACAAGGTAAGTTCTTATATAGCGCAGGATCTGGTGCTCAGGACTGCTTCGATTGAACACCATCTCGACTTCTCTGGGAAGCATCCAGTCACGCTGCAATTATTGCGCGAAGACTGTTCGTACACAAATATACACCACTGTCTATAGCCAGGTACTCATTCATACAACTGAATGAATTGGAGGAACGTAGAGTGAACGAAATTGCCGAAGGTTCGATACGGCAGCACACGATTTGAACCAGAGTTCTCTCAGTCGAGAGTGCGAAGCTCTATCGACTGCGCTACTGCGCTCCACAAATGGCACGTACTTGTTTTTCACTCACCTATGCTAGCAACTAACTTGTCCATACTGAGCCCGATAGCGGCGACACCTCGCAACTCTCCCGGCGGCCAGAAGACGGGTTGACTCACGGCGGCTGTCAGACCTGGTATAGACACTGACCTGTACAATTGAACCTCGCTTTACGGTCACCTCGGTAATAATAATAATAATAAGAAGAAGAAGAAGAGCACTTATATAGCGTCATATATCTAGATAAGTCCACTCGGAGGCGCTTAGAATACATCATTATATATATATATATATATATATATATATGCAGAACATTATTAAGCTACGTAAACTGATTAATATTAAATTAGTTAAAATAAATGACAATATATACACAAATAAAAAAAGTAATTACAGCTAAAGATGATCGTTAAAGTTAAATTAAAGGTATATTGATAATAAATCAGTAAAGATGGTATAACATTATTTAAAAAACATGTACAAGATAATAAATAATTAAAAAATAAATAAACTGACTAAACTAACTGGTGGCGCCCACGTTGTGTAAGCAACCCGGAAAAGATGGGTTTTCAAGAGTCTTCTGAAAGTCACAAGGCAACAGGTTGTCTTCATCTCGCTTGGAAGTGAATTCCACAGTCGTGGAGCAGATACCGAGAAAGTTCTGTCGCCGTATCGGCTGCGATATGGTGGCACGTACAAGTCATTGTTTGCATTTGAACGAAACACTCGAGTAGCTCTTTGTTCGTGGAGTAGGTCGGTGATGTAAACTGGTGCCAGTCCGTGTTGAGCACGAAACGTCAGTAGCAGAATTGCGTAATGAATGCGTTGCTTCACGGGAAGCCAGTGCAGTTTCTTGAGCACTGATGTGATATGGTCCCATCTGTGGCAGCGGACTACCAGCCGAGCAGCAACATTTTGTACTCTTTGCAGCTTGTTGATTAGGCAGTCGGGGATGTCATATAGCAGACAGTTCGCATAGTCAGTTCTCGATATAACAAGAGAGTACATAAGACGGACTGCGGCTTTCAGTGTTAGGCATGATCGGATCGACGCAATGTTTATCAGATGATAATAGGCTACGCAGCACGTGTGCTTTACGTGACTGACCATCGACATTTCCGTGTCGAATACAACGCCGATGTTTCTGGCAATAGTTTCTCTTGATTGTTTTGTGATGCTGACACAAGTGCGACCGTTTTATTATCATTCATCTTTAGTCGATTATCAACCATCCACACGTGGACTTCGTTGATGCAGTGCTCAGATCGGCATAGAGACAACATTCTGTTGGTTTCGGACATCTCTAATTTGATGTATAGCTGGGTATCGTCCGCGTAGAAGTGGAAGCCCAGGTTGTATCTTCTGATAGGTGCTGTGTACGCTGAAAACAACAGAGGCCCCAGTACCGATCCTTGAGAGACGCCACAAACGACGCTGGTTTTGCTGGAAGCGCCACCTGATATATTTACTGACTGCGACCTGTCGGTTTGATATGATCTCATCCATGCCAGCACGGAACCAGCTATTCCGAAGCGTTGTTCTAATCTGCTGAGCAGAATTTCATGGTCAACTGTGTCGAAGGCGGCCGACATGTCAAGTAGCACCAGGATGACTCCATACCGCCGGTCTAGCGCCTCGAGGATGTCATTCTGTACCAGAACTAGCGCAGTTTCCGCGGAATGATGCGATTTGTAGGCTGATTGGTATTGTTCAAGAAGATTGTTATCAGTCATGTGGTCGATCAGACAGCGAGCAACGTAAATTTCGAGTAGCTTTGACACAAAAGCCAGGTTTTATATTGGTTTATAACTGTCCATATTGTCCTGATCGAGATTTGCCTTCCTAAGCAAAGGGGTGACGTTGGCATGTTTCAGGCAGCATGGAACAACACCAGTTGCTATAGATGAGTTGACGAGTTGTGTCAGGAATTGTTCTAAGTTGTCACTGACTTCTTTCAGCAGCCATATTGGTAGGGGATCGAGCGCGCACGATGTTGTTGGTGACTTGTTGAGCAGACTGCGGATGTCTGATGAAGTCGCAGTCGGAAGTGAGTGAAGTTGTGACACACAGGGTGCTGGATGGCGGTCTGTGGTCGTGGTGGACGTGAGTGTAGACTGGGTATGTAGCGCAGGGTGCTGGATGGCGGTCTGTGGTCGTGGTGGACGTGAGTGTAGACTGGGTATGTAGCGCAGGGTGCTGGATGGCGGTCTGTGGTCGTGGTGGACGTGAGTGTAGACTGGGCATGTAGCGACACACGAATCGTCTCGATTTTCGCAGAGAAGAAGTTCGAGAAACTTGTTGCGAGATCTTGGATGTTGTCGTTAGCTGGTAGATATTGGGACTTTCTTCAGCAGCAGTCCGTTTAGCACACGATACAGTCGCCTGTTGTCACTCTCGCACTGTTCTATCCCAGAAGCAGACTTGGCTCCTTTGATTGTCCTCTTTACGTGTACGCTCTGTGTCTTATACATTTCGCGATGCACTTGTAGTGATGTGTGGCGCCATTTCCGTTCACGATGTCGTCGAATTTGCTTGGCTTTGATATCACCTTCTCATTGTACCAAGATACGAGTGGACGATCAGCGATACGACACATCTGTAGTGGTGCGTGCTTCTCGATAAGTTTGGTCAAAACCATATTATAGTGATCTGCAAGTTCAGTCGTCGTTTGTATGACAGACGGAATTGTGGCCAGAAGCGACGATGCGATGTCATTACGAAACGCAGCCTTGACAATGTTTTTATACTTTCGGTATGCGATCGTTTTCCGTAGAACGACCGGTTTCTCCATATCAACGACACATTCCACTCACAGGTGATAAGACAGCAGCAACAATGTTTTTGTTTAAGTTGTGCCGTGATTTCCGGATAGAGTGACGATCAGATCAATGGTGTGACCGTCGATGTATTTTGGAACTTGAACATGCTGAATAATGTTGAGTGACTCGAGCAGGTCGGCGAAACGTTTCACACTGTTGTCAGATGGCTCGTCCCAGTGGATGTTGAAATCACCAACAATTGCAAAACGGGAGGTCATTAGGGCGTAATGTTCGACGAAACCAGCAAATTCAACGAGAAAATCAGCGTACGAATGTTTATTCTTTTTCGACGGAGGAGGACGGTAAATGATTACAAGTTTCATGGAGTTTCCCGATGATGAAACATCAACATGAATGAACTCGAATTATTTCACTTTGGAACTCGGTCGATAAACAAGGCCGATACCACCACCGCGGCAATATTTCCGAGGAAGATGCACAAACTTATATCCGGCGGGCGTCAGGTCTTTTATAGTTTTAGTGTCTTTTTCTCCAGTGCTTAGCCACGTCTCTGTGATGGCTACAAGATCCATATTCACCTCGCTCATGTAACCCGTGAATACGTCAGTCTTGTTGCGAATTGAACGAGCGTTAACAATGCCCAATGTGACCGGTACCGCGACACGGCTGACCGCACCCGTGTTACTGGAAGGCGACATGGCGGATACAGCAATCCTGGTAACCGGATGAGTCTTGTCTAATGGAATAGGAATGATAGTCTTAATGTCCTGTCTGGTAAATGTCCCAAGCCTGGTGTCAGTTGGCTTGGCTGGTATAGTTGATGGTTGGGTCGATGGAGTGCCACCCCCGCATCACAGGCAGATCTCCACGCAGCATGGTTGAGACGAATGTGTCTGCTGCTCCGTAACCAATGCAGATATTCCTGGGTCATGCTTGGCAATTTGACAATGTTCTTTTTGCCTGGGTTACACATGACCGATCACCAGCTTGTCACTGTCACACATGTGTAATAGAATCACCTCCCAATTAAGGTCACCCTAGTGCAGCCCCATATTATTTCCATAGCAATAAAACATACGAAATTAGTCTCGCTAAGGTTACCTCGATATTCAGGTCACCTTTGTCCAGCCCCGACGGTGACCTTAATAGTGAGGTTCCAATGTACATCGGTCTCTGTATAGGCAGGTGTCGAACATCTTCTCGACTTACGAAACCCGTTTATTAGATTATATATGCAAACATCCACCACTGTCTGTAGCCAGGTACGTATGTATACCACTGTCTGTAGCCAGGTACGTATGTATACCACTGTCTGTAGCCAGGTACGTATGTATACCACTGTCTGTAGCCAGGTACGTATGTATACCACTGTCTGTAGCCAGGTACGTATGTATACCACTGTCTGTAGCCAGGTACGTATGTATACAGCTGCGTGAACTGGAGCGTTGTGAAGTGAAAGAATTTACCCAAGGTTCGAAGCGGCAGCAAGAGGGTTCTAACCCGGAGTCTCTCGATTGAGAGTCCGAAGTCCTAAACTCTACGCCACCGCGCTCCATTACACTCATGACTCTCAAGATTACGTTTAAAGGTTTGATAGTCGTATTTTACACATTGATATTTTTGCACAATGCTGCATTACTTGTCATGAAAATGTCTTGTGAAATGTCGTCTAAGATGTAATTGCTATGTCTCTCCTCACCTAGTCGCAGTCTCTCCTCACCTGACGAATTGTGTCGTCACGATGGGCGTGCTTGATCAGTCGTGGTCAATAAACAAGTTGTAGTACGAACCAAGGTTGTATCGTAAGTTCTTTACACTCCTCACCATTGTAAACCCGTTCGACTGCGAGAGGGCATCAGTCAAAGTGATCAGAAACAGGTTCCGTGTAACGGGAGTAATAATAATAATAATAAGTTTATTTTAGTTATAAGATACAAGACAAAGTAATACAGATTGAAAAATAGGATTGTAGTGCAACTAAGAGACTCCTAAGAAACCCGCAATGGCTTGTAGCGAAACCACCTATGATCAAACAAACTGAATCTTAAACAGTAAATATTAATTATAACAATAATGTCATTACTAACAATACAACTACTTAACTATTAAACGGGTTAACAATAGTATTATAATGAGTAGTAATAAATAACTGGAAAACAAAGAAAGTAAAACTAGGCTACTTTTGATATGGCAATACAGTTGGAGGTCTTAGGTATTATTGAAAGAGGAGCGACAGTTGTCGATATGTGAATGGCATGCAATGAGGTATGAATGACGGCTATTGACACATTTTTGTAATTGGTACTGACTATCATTAACATCAAGGCAAATCAATAACAACTGAGCTGTATTAATTTTAACATATTGACAAGCCAATGTGTTTTCATGAACCTACATTAAAAATAATATAATATAATTTGATCCTCGTAAGGTTATTGGCAATATTGGCAAGTCGGGTTGGGTTAACTGCATTACCATTTGATGTTCAACAAGTTCGCATTTCCCACGTTCAATACAACTAGACTTCATGTTGCAAATTACTACGCCGGCTAATTCTGTGTAGCGGAACAGACTCTCTCCCTGTAAACGTGCAGCATAAACATAATATGATTTTCACCCCGAAACAGTCTCATTAAATAAGATCTGAAGACTTGAAGAGAAGTTTCTCAGTTCCTCCTGCACGACTCCTGGTTGACTTCGCCTAGCCAAGGTCGCTGAATACGTCACTGTACGAGTTAATGTTGAATTGCCAATGTTGCGTGTTATTTACCATCGCTGCCGACCAGCGAGAGATAGCGAAAGTGAAAAGTTACATGACGCCGTATAGTGTGTGTGTGTGTGTGTGTGTGTGTGTGTGTGTGTGTGTGTGTGTGTGTGTGCGCGCGCGCGTGTGTGTGCGAGTGAGTACGCCTACGTGCGGCGTGTGCGCACGCCCATGAGTCCGTGCGTCTATCCGTCCGTGTGTACGTGCGTCTGAGAGTGAGTGCGTGCATCTGCTTGCCAGGCAGGCAGGCAGGCAGGCAGGCAGGCAGGCAGGCAGGCAGGCAGGCAGGCAGGCAGGCAGGCAGGCAGGCAGGCAGGCAGGCAGGCAGGCAGGCAGGCAGGCAGGCAGGCAGGCAGGCAGGCAGGCAGGCAGGCAGGCAGGCAGGCAGGCAGGCAGGCAGGCAGGCAGGCAGGCAGGCAGGCAGGCAGGCAGGCAGGTTGTTTATGATGATTCATAGCTTTTATTGGGACAAACGCAACAAAACTAATTCACACGGCTCTAAATGCAAACATCTACTATGAAATTTCCTTGGGTAATAAGCGCTGAGGTCGTATTTATTTCATTTTCTGTTCTGATACACTGAAAACGAAAAGCTGTTCGTTTTATATAGTAAATTGTATTCGTTTTTCGTTTTTCTTACTTCAAATTTGAAAGCGAAAAACGAACATTGTTTGCTTTTTTCGTTTTTCGTTTTGAAATTTGCGAACGATAAAGGAAAAGACTGCATATACACGGACCATTCATACATAAATCTAGCAACAAAGAACATGGCGCGTCCTAAAAGACGTCACAGCTCGGCGTTTATTGGTTAAAGTCTGCGTCATGAGTAAAATGTCACCTCCAGAACATTAGACAGTTTATTGAAATCTTCCAATTGTGACCACATTCTGAGTAAAAACTAACTTGAAATATTTTATTGTACCTATGGTTTTAAATAGTTAGATTGTATTAACTCTTTTAGATGAATAATACCAAAACGTTGCCTTTTGTTTATTTTTGTTTCAAAGATTACAACGGAAGCTGAAGAACTGCTCTGCGAAATGTTGGGACTGACATTACCAACATTCTTGTATTCTACGGGGTGTTATGAACTGGTATTACCAACTACGAAATCAGCTAAATGCCCACGTCGTATGTGTTTTGATGAGTAGAACAAATGTCAAAATTAAATTGGTTTTATTGTCGTTATGTCGGCAGCGGTGGGGGAAGGGGGGGGGGGTAACGAAAAGGCGGTTGGGCGGTGACAGAGGCGGTGGAGTGATAACAGAGGCGGTGGAGTGATAACAGAGGCGGTGGGGGTGATGACAGGGGCGGTGGAGAAATGATAGAGGCGGTGGAGTGGTGAAAATGGCGGTGGGGTTGTGACAGAGGCGGTGGAGTGATGACAGAGGCGGTGGAGTGGTGAAAGAGACAGCGGGGTTGTGACAAAGGCGGTGGGGTAGTGACAGAGGTGTAGTGGTGATTATAGAGGCGGTGGGGTGATGACATAGGCGGTGGGGCAGTGAAAGAGGCGATGCGGATAAGGGTGGTGGGGTGGTGATGACAGAGGCTGACGTTACAACATTAACCACAGAAGAAACAACATCACCTATGACGTTATTCATATTTTGCTCCTTGGGCGGCAGTGGCCCATACAATTTTTTCCGCGAACTCGTCACGAGCGGCGGTGACCCGCGTCATGACGGCATCCTGACGTCACTGGTCGTAACCACGTACATATGGAGACCGGTCAGTCAACACCCGAGTGGTCAAACGTGGTTTCTTGTGATCGGGGGACCGATTCACAAAGACAATGGGCTCATAAGGAAAATAAAACATTCAACAAAATGCTTTGTTAAGTTTAAGGAGGTATTTCAAAATGCAAAGTGCCGCCGCCGAATCACCGACGGCACTGTTTGTTTTCCGTGACACACCGACAACAATAAACAGACGCGTCCTGGTGTTGACACTTGACAGTTTTCAGTAGACAAGATCACCGTGAAGGCGCGAAGTCGATTTAAAAGAACTAAATCAGGCTAATGTTATTGAAACGATCCACAGGGGTTTCGCTCGGATCGACTGTCATGTAGTAACACTTACACTTTACACTTATGACAAATGATGATTGCAGTAGGTAAAAGTAGTGCTTTCCTTACAAGTAAAGTATTTGATATATTTTGGTATTATTATTATTATCAGCATTGTTACATACCTGCCAACTTTGAGTAATTCTGGGAGATTCATCAGCGACTCAGCACGCTTCTTTCCCCTGTCGCGCTGTCTCGGATCTTGACACCGGAAGACGACGGGGGGTGCTGCATTAAGCGAAAGCTCGGGAGTTTTACCTGTATTCCGGAAGAATGGAAGATACAACCAAAATCAAGGAGATTCCTCGAAATTGCGGGACTTTTGGCAGGTATATTATTAGCATTAACATTATTACAACTAATACTGTTAGTGCAGCATGTACACCTTTGTGTTGTTATAGGTATTTTTAGAGTAGCAATTGTTACAAGCGGGCGTGTGTATATTGTAGCGCCTTGACCCATCTGTTGACAACTGGAAAACTATTTATGGATTTTGAGATTGACCAACCCTTTTGTTTTTATGCGCCTCTGAGCTTGGTTTCCAAGGATTTAGGCGCAATAGAAGATATCTTATTATTATTATTATCGTCTTCACCAACGGCAACCGACAGACGTGGTCATACACTAGCGCCGTCTCGCGGCGTTTCGCCTACCATCGCCTCGACCTCTAGGTGCCGCTCTGCGAGTACGACAACTGGATCTCAACGACACGATAGGAGAGAGCTTCCTTCATTTATTAAAAAGACGGTTTCATTGATATAATAATTATAAACATCACCGTTAGTATTAAGTTGATGTCACATTGTGTTGATAAAACCTGGGAAGGTGGTTTTTATAAAGGTGTTCAACAGCAGAATAGTAGGGCTATCGTTGTACCTACTGCATATAGGAGCCACAAGGTGATAGCGGTCCAGTTCTCCCAAATGTGGTACTGTTATCGTGTCTACCATAAATAGTTTGCGGAGTGCCTTCCATGCGTTTCAGTTAGTTCCGTGGTGATGTTTACCGAGGCCGCCTTCAAGGATCCGTATATTTCAACCAGCCAGAAGATGTTGTCACTGTACGACGCTATAAGAACTAAATGTGTGGAGCGAACGTTACGTTAGATGTGTTCAAACATGAGAGCCGCTCTTCCCTTGCAGCGGCCTTTTGGATGGAGGTGGAACACCCGGCCAAGTGGCTTCGCTACGTTGGCATGTACAACGGTGTATTCCGGCAGTTCCCGGGCTACGTCCACGGCAAGCCGTTCGATCATATCACTATACCTTGATATGTTTGATTTGACAGTGGCTACAGCCACTTCAGAAATGCAACGAACTTTGCTATCAGGAATCCGTAGTAAAGTGAGGATTGCGTGCTATATATAACGTATGTGATTTAACTTTAGAGCTATTTTTATTAAAGAGAATAAAACATTTGGATGCCTTCTGAATGCATTCGAGGCTTTCGAGCTTCCGGGTTATGATACTGTGCAGTCGCTGACTGTTCGCGAATCAACTTCGATTGTCGTTACGTTCAACGAACCCAGAGAATTGAGGGAGGGATATATCTAACTTCGGGCTTAGGAGCTTGTTTTCTCTGAACAAATTACGTCATTTTCAGGTATTTCCACCAGGATATAAGTCTACTGATGATTAATGGGCGCAAGTTTAAAAACACTGCCTTAAACACATTTCACAAAGAACAAAAGATGCGCTACAATGCAGCCATAAACAGCAAAGTGATATGTATAAAACCTAAGCAATTAATTCATCCTATTTGGTTAAAACGTTTCCGATGTTGATCGGGTATATAATATCTGCCGACGATCGATGGCAACATTGGTTTGTTGCAGGTGTCAGAAGGCTATCGTTCACGGCGACTCAATCGTTCTAACGACTCTCTACAGGTCGGTGTCGAGCAATCAGATCGTTCTCACCCTTGCGAAGACGTTGGTGCGAACACGGTATGGATCTCCCTTGCAACTGGGTGGGTGACTGGTTGGGTGGCTCCTTCCTACAATAGCTCTGTCACACTTTCACATTGTTCCCCCACTCATTGCAACCCCCTGTTTTCTCGCTCATATTGTTCTCTGTGAGCATCACCATCAGACGTAACGGAAGGTGGTCTTATGGGTTCGCGGTAGTTTGTGAGACAGTTATTGGGATATGTATGTACGATCTGTGCATGTCCCAGTAGGTGGGGGTGACTGTTTTGATTAAGTGAAAGTTAATCAGCCGTCCTCTGGAAATTGGCTGAGCTATATTGACATTGGTATTCTTTCTACGTATTTTGCAGTCAATTTACTTTTTTCTTATTGTAACATTTCGAAAGGTACACTGACTGCGAAATACGCAAAAGATTTTGAACCATCCTCTGTGATAAATCTCTTCATTAGTTTGTAACAATATACTTTATAGACAGAACAACGTTTCACACAAAATATTAATGTAATGACAGTACATAATAGTTGTATAGATATCGATAAACAACACTACAACAACAAACAGCAGAAAAAACTTGACGATACGAACGCCGCCGAATTTATGTAGACCCAATTTTAATAAATACCACTGTACATAACGCCTCCAATTTATACATTATAATCTGAACTGTTCTGTGTCTATGGACAGAGGCGGGGAGAGTCGCCCGAGACACGGGATGCCGAATGGAGTGATGGACATTGACCTCACGCTGTGCCACCTTCACAACCTGATCCTGAAAAGGTGTCCCATCTGCACCGGCGACCAGTACAGGTAGGGTAGAGGAGAGGTCAATTAGATCAACAATAACAAGTATATCAACAATGTTAACGACTGTGACAACAGTTGACAACCGCTACTGCTGCCGCCGCCAACAACGCCTCTACAAGCACCAACACTATCACTGCTTCTTATGGGTAATATTTTAGCTCGTTGTTTCAATACGTCTAATGCTGATACATGATAACATTGTTGACAGGTGCTTTGTAGTCAACTCTAGCGGATACCTCGTGTATCACGAACACTTCATTAGTTGATCTAACGAAGATGTCGAATATGTGCACATTGCCCACAAGGTATCGGCTGATTTTTTTACGTCTAATGCTGATACAGGATAACATTGTTGACAGGTGCTTTGTAGTCGACTCTAACGGATACCTCGTTTATCATGAACACTTCATTAGTTGATCTAACGAAGATGTCGAATATGTGCACATTGCCCACAAGGTATCGGCTGAATTTCGTGATAAAACAAAATGCTTTGCTTATGTAGGCGTAGTTCTGATATTAAGCGTCAGTGACATGTAAACAACGTGTTTCTTTTGAAATTTAAATACCCGAGCTTAGACAATTCAATTCTGTTGTATTACCTGAATTACTGCTAGTCTTATCTTGTGTATATTTTCATGGCACTAATTACTAATACTAATTGAACACACTCGATAAGCAACAGTTTCCTACACACGCGAACACCTCCAATTAGCAAAGAATTTAGAGGCAACTTGTTATATTCTCTTGTCAATTTTGCATTGCCCGTTATGGTTTTACATAATAACCGCTATTGTCTGTTGTTTACAGTTAAATGCCGTCAAGTGGTGGTTTTATATGAGTATATGATACTACTTGCGTGCTTGTGGGCGTATACAGTGTCGTCTCAGTTAAAGGTGATGGAGAATCCGGGCCCACTCCGATTTCGGCATTATGAGAGTTGTGTGCCTAAATATTATATCTCAATGCGTTTATTCCACCATTCCACATCGTTTCCGGTTTGAATCAGCGTGCGCCACTGCGGTCGCGGGTTACTGCACGGTTAAATCGCATGTTGACCCAAACCGGAGCGCTATTTGGGCCTCAAAAGTGTCTTCAAATCAATATTTTATAACAGTGTACTTTATATCTGAAACATTGTGGAATGATGGCATAAAGACACTGAGGTATCAAATCTGTTCGATTGTTGGACGAGCGACTGGCGCGATCGGCCCCGGGCTGGGAGACGGGATCGCAACGATTATATTTCACGCGTCCGGATACGGTTTCTATGTGTATAGGACGCAGGATCTTGCGTCCAGTAAACCCCTGTAAGTGCAATTTAAGATCCTACGTCCAACAAAACTTTTTATGTGACATAAATATCTGCCTCACTAAGAAAACCACAGAGTTTTTTATTCCATAACTGAGAGTTTAACAAAGACAGAGAAAAGTATGATCAAGGGCTTATCAACTAGAATTTGTTAAGAAAAATTGAATACGAGCATTTTCTTCTCAGTTTAGAAATCTAAAACTAGACGACACGAAACAGCCTCAATGAAGGGACAAGATATCATCAAGTATTAACTTGCTATAAAACAAAATTGACAAATATTTCAGAAGGGTGGTTTACATATAGATAAAACAAAGTTGGACTCATAGCAATCATAGACTCCCGTGCCATATGCCAACTGGACGTTGTTCAATATTTTATTGTTACGTCTTCACTTGCAGTTGTATGGAAGCGTACACAACTTGGACGGGACACCGTCTTACCAACTGACGGAAGCCTGGGGAAGTAAAGTGTTTTGGGCGTGGTCGCAAACGACGCTCACCGAACCATGGTCTGCAGCAGCTCCACTCGCCAGATTGTCGCTAAGCTTAATTTTGTTGTCCTTTGTAATTCACAAAGATAATGATCATTACAAAGAGAAAGGTCACTTAATTTCGTGTTTTGTATTTGAGAAGAGTGAATGACGTCAGCAAGGCAAGTTTATACAAATATTATTAGTTGTTTCATTTGTTTCGTGTGTTTCTGGCTTTATACCAAGTGATTTTAAGGATGACTTTTGGTTAAATTGATTACGGCGTTAATTCGGCTTTTCGCGACATTTGTCCATGCTATCGATAGATGCAATGGTTACAACTATTGTATATACTTATTTAACTCATGTTTACTATAATTCGTATTATTCAGTAATGAATGAATGGCACATAAATGTTGATCGCAAAATGAAGCTTAAGAATTATAAAAATAACAACCTGAAATTTGGAAGCAATAGGCCAAAAGTAAACTTCTTGTTCTTGCCCGCGTTATCAGAAATGAATGTCATTTGTTGCAACGAGTGAACAAGTCTTAGAGAAAAAGAAAGTTGTACGTTATCTACACACTTTGGTTACGTGAAATACACCTAACAGCTCTTGCATTGCCAATCACCCGATATGCCGCTGATGCCGACCAGCCGAGCAACCGAAGACGCCGTCTCTGGACCGACCAACTCCACATCTGGGCTAGCGCCCTGCTACCGGCAGACGTGGGTTGGCTCAGAGCCATTGATATATAGAGTTTGGCCAATTGAAAACATGGGCGCCATTTTCGGTCCAGTTGCAACGCAGCAGCAGCAACAGTGACTCAGTGCACAGCTGATAACGTTACATATACATCACATGTTATTCTAATTATTACTACACACATATCTATGCATGTATAGATGACTGATTAATATTAGTTATGCTACGTTTGTGAAATGTTTTCATACTTATTCTCTATTATAGCAGTTTAATGAGTATTTATTTATATACTAGTGTGGTGGGAGCATAAATCATGCATCCTAATATTTTAGGTCGTTTTAACAATAAATCTGATCACAAAAAAGCTAAGAGGGCCAGGAATGGTGAGATTTCAGGGATACAGTTTTTGACCTGGTACAAATTTCCCAGTCATGAGTATAATTAATAATTATTATATTATATTGTATAATTAAAATCATTAATGTCATAGCAAATTTACCATCCAAGGAAATCTAGGTTATTGTCCGTTGTACTATCGTCCTCCTCGACATCGTGCAGCGTATAGTGTAGGTCCTTGTGTGATTTCATGCAGAATGTTTGTTAAAAGCAAACTTTCACTTGATTATGAATCTTTATGTAATACAGGTTTACCAAAATTAGGGTGGCAATTTTTCTAAGCATGATAAGATTACCAAATTCAAGATGGTCGCCAACCATACGAATTGCGGTTATTTTTCAGTAAAATATTATTTTTAATAATTTCTTATATGTTTATAATGGTGTCTTGAATCCATGGCAATGAAAATACCATTTTGTATTAATGTTGGTACATTTAGTTGCATGGGAATGGTAATGGAATGCCGCAATCTTGAATTTCAAAATCGCGGTAGTAAAAAAAAATTGCCTACCGTTCATTGCATTAATATGTTCAGTATTTACTTTTCTCTTACCAGTGATTCTTGATATTCTCAGCGTATCAGTTAATTTGAAACAAAATATAAATAGGGTGCAAATTCAAAATGGCCGCCAGCATGAACATCACCACTTATCACGGCTTTAAAATTGCATTCTGAGATCGTTCATCTTTTAAATACAAAAGTCCAGTGAATCAACATGCCCCATACACTGCACTGCTCTACATATCATTTTCCTCAACTCGATATAAAGTTTGTTTCAACTAATTATTTGTTTCACACAATTTTAAGATAAAACGGCGCAAAAGACATATATCCGAGTGCCATACATTTATTATTCAGCGGGCCGGATCTGGGACCCGGTAATTTTGCAAAAGTGCAATTTATTAAATAACATATCAAATGCCAGTGACACATACAGTAGTAAGTATGATCAAATAAATATTGTTCGTGTTGCACATCATACATTTTAAAGAACAGTTTAAAAGGGTAGGTTTTCTCAAAATGCAACTCTGATGTTGGAGGGAATTTCTGTGAAGATATATTCTTTGAGAATTTTAATATCTTTGTAATGTACATAATTATTTATTAAGCCTGTTAATATGACTAATTAATGTTATTCTATACATTTATTTTATTAGAATTATGCTTGTTTAATTAATCACAAATGACCATCACACTAATATATCGATATAATAATTTACCGCGTGCGCGGTGTTTCCAGTTCGCGCCAGCGTTCAGATGCAAATAAGGCATGCTCATGAATATTCGGTACCGTTACAGTTACAATGAAACCTACTGTGCATATTAAATTGATTTATGTTATTGCGAAATACACTGGCAAAACTCTTGGTCATTTGGAAATTTTTACCAAATTTTTGGGTGCACATATTGATTTCCTAACGAAAACATGTCACTACCCAAATGGCAAATTTGTGGAAAATATATACATTACGTCTAGTCATATTGCGCCATTGTGCACCTTTTTGTAGGTGCAAACATTGATTTTCTGGCTAATGCAATCTCCCACCTTGTTAAGTCGAGAGTGCCCTATTTGGTGACATAGTAGCAAAGAATAATGTTATGTAGTTAAATGGTTACACTCTTACCTTGGTGGATGTTTGTTTAACAAAATAGGCACTCGTGACTTTATAGGGTTTGGCCATAAATCAAACCATGCACCCACATAAAGATGCCAAATATCTCAAAATGACCAGGAATAATGTATCTGTATGCCACAATGATTGAATGCTTCTAACAACCACTTTCACTCTCTAGCAGGAAGATTTGTTGCGATGAAATACATTTGATCTTTGCTGAAGGTCACCAAAGGTCAACCTAAAAATGGCAACACCTATGTTCTCATTGCTAAAGCTTATTAGAATACATTTATAACAGTGCCATAAAGTAACATTTCATATATACGGGAGCCCAAACCTAATACATTGGCTTCCCCCCACTATCAGTTGTTCGACTAGTGTTGCTAGTACGACAATCTGCTCAACCTGTATAACATATAGAAAGTCATAAAACATTGATAAAGGTTTGTTTTAAGCACCAACTTAACGATGATAAAATAACTAGAGCACAGCACGTGTGATCAGTAAAAGAACAATATAGCTTAACAGATAGAACATAACAATACAGTCGCCAGTAGGTAATTCTCATAATTCGCCTATTTGTGACCGCCATTTTGAAATGCAAGATATTGGACCTCCATTAGCGCTCACATGTATCTAAGACACACAAGTATTAATATAAATGGATATTGTCAATGGTAAGAGCTCCATAAACCAGTTTAAAAATGTAGGTAATTATTAAAAATAACATTATAATGGAATACTAGCGCAATTTGCATGGCGGGCGGCCACCGTGAATTTAATAAACTTATCCTGCGTAGAAAAAATTGCCTCCCTAATTTTATTAGACCTTTACTATCCAACGATGCAAAATCAAGTGAAAGTTTGCTTTTAACAACAAAACAATTCTGCACGAACGCAATGTTTTCGACATAATGGCCGACACTACTAGATACAAGATTTCTCATCTGCAGTATGTGTTATTATCGTTGTTTTTATTATTATTGTTGTAGGGATTATGATGATGATGCATGATGGTGATTATGGTTATGATGTTGATCATCAGCATCATCATCAAGACGACGACGATGGTGGTGGTGACAACGATGATGATGAGGAGGAGGAAATTACGTCTTTAGGATCATTCAAACTGCTTTACATTTATCAGACCTGTTCACTCAAACACCAGGAAGTCGACGTCTATGGGAAACATTTTCACCACGCCGCAACTAGTGCGCATAAACTATTCATTAATTTATATCCACCACTGCCTTATGAATACACCTCGTAATACGTCTTACCTTATTGACCAAAAACTGAAATGAAATAACATTAAAGGGAAAAAAAATCAATCACCTGTGGTTGTGCATCTAAATGAGTTAATGCAATCTAACCATTTGCAACGACAATCAAATAATATCACGCCAGTGATTTACTCAGAGTTAATTGTCAAAGTGGGAGATCCTAGTGAAATCTTACAGTTCCTGGCGGCTGACATATTGAGACAAGCCCCCGATGTTTGACCAATAAGCGCATACAGCGTCTCTGACCCTGACATTGCGGTGACGTACGCGTCGAATGCTCCTATTTCCTAGACATGTACATGAATATACCAGCTCATACGTTGGTTTCGGTTTTTCCGTCGATTCAGAGTTATACTTGTACTTTGTTTATGACATACAGTGCACCACGGGGACGTAACAGTTTAGTAGTTACAGCGCCAACACAAATTCGGCGACGCACACTAGATTAATATTCTCAGTTCGGCATTGGT
Organism: Escarpia spicata; assembly: GCA_963995525.1. Lineage (NCBI taxonomy): Eukaryota > Metazoa > Annelida > Polychaeta > Sabellida > Siboglinidae > Escarpia > Escarpia spicata. The sequence continues at coordinate 13,964,209 of OZ023212.1, forward strand.
GACTTTCAGGCTTTCTATCACAATGGCGCTGTCCGGGCAATTTGAAGTTTTCTGAAATTACTTCCAAGAGAAAACTGCAAGCATTCGCTGTACACTGGACCGCCGAGCGGGTGCACAATGTGATGCACAGACCACTATTTATTAACACGATGAAAGTCACCTGTTGGACAGGCTGTCGACAGCCTCTGGGGATGAGGTCAGAAACATCATTACATCATCTGCTCCTCGATCCTGCGCTCCCGATCCTCTGCCGACATGGATGCTGAAGAATTGCCTTGACGCACTTATCCCTGTCATTACCAGGATTGTGAACATCTCGCTGGCCACAGGAGATGTGTCAGCTAACTTGAAAGCGGCACTTGTGACTCGGCTTCTTAAGAAGCCGTCCTTGGATACCGAATGTCTTACAAGTTACCGACCGATATATAATCTCAGTTTCCTGTCCAAAGTAATTGAGAAGGTGGTGTCGTCACGTTTGTCACGTCACATGGCACAGCACAACCTATTTGAAGTGAATCAGCCAGCATACAGAAAGGGCCACAGTACAGAGACAGCACTGCTGAGAATCCAGAACGATTTACTCTTACCTGCGGATAATCGGTGTATCTTATGTCTAGTCCTCCTTGACTTGTCTGCTGCCTTTGACACGGTTCCCCACCAGGTGCTTGTGTCTAGTATGTCTAAGGAGATCGGCCTTTCGGTCGCAGCACTAAACTGGTTTATCTCGTATCTCGGAAACAGAAAACAAGCTATTAAGATAGAAGAAGTAATCTCGACCTTATCCATGCTGACATGCGGTGTCCCCCAAGGGTCAGTCTTGGGACCGTCACTGTTCACCATATACACGGCTGGTGAACTGGGTTGCAAAATCCGACAACATGGTTTGGATTTTCGTATGTACGCTGACGATACGCAGCTTTACACAACATTCATGATCCCCGACACATATGTTGCCAGATCTCAACTAGAAACATGCTTTGCTGACATCAACGGTTGGATGACAACAAACAAACTTTAATTAAATGGTGAAAAAACCGAAGTTCTGTTCATGGGATCAGAGGCGATGCGCAGAAATATACTTTAAAAAACGCTGGAGACGCCCAAGTGACTCAAGGATCAACAAGTCAGTGCCATCTGTAGATCTTTGGGTCTGCAAATCCGAAATGTGGGTAAAATCATTAAATTTCTTACGCCAGGAGATGCCGAACAAATAATATATTCATTTATAACGTCCAGGCTGAATGTTTGCAATTCGCTGCTGTTCGGAATTAACAAGTGTCAGCTACGTAGACTGCAGTGCATTCAGAACACGACTGCTCGTTTAATCACACGGACAAGGAAACACGAGCACGTAATACCAGGCCTGAAATACCTCCACTGGCTTCCCATCCATGAAAGAATTACGTTTAAAATTCTCCTAATAACCTTCAAAGCACTCCACGGTCATGCAACGCAATACATTTCCGAGCTTCTTGTTGAATATCAGCCCACACGCTCACTCCGATCAAATTCTGTTGGTCTGCTGACAATACCAACCACACGCCTCAAGTGTTTTGGAGACCGTGCGGTCTCCAAAGCGGCACCTATACCTCTGGAACAATCTGCCACAGTCAGTCAGACAGTATCACACTCCTGCGTCGTTTAAGACGGCGCTGAAGACACACCTTTCTAAAATCGCTTTCACTACCGAAATGAGTAATATACAGTTGTGAACTTTTTTGTAAAGTGCTTTGAACAGAACCAAGGACTGGATACAACGCTATATAAGACTCCATTATTATTATTATTAAATTATATGTCTTCAGTGAGGTTATTCTAGTAAACTGCTGGCATAATATTCTTGATTTTAGTGGCTAGTGGTTACTTTTTATTAATTCTTAGATGCATAGAATAAAGACGATGTGTTTTGTTTTCTTTTAATATTCTAGAGAACAGCTCCGATCACTAATTACACCAGTGTGCAAGGTTTCCGGCGACCAATTCCCAGACACGAGCCATTTTAAATACAACCATATTAATGCATTGTGTTGTTTCACTCGTTAATGTGACCAATCAAATGCCAGGCTTTACTCACGTGGGTGTTGAGTTACTATGTGCAAGAATAGATGCGACCATGTAGTCGACAGGTGTGTAACGTGCCTTCATTAAATTGGTGTAGCAAACCAAACGTGATACTAATATCGTCAAGATTCTACAGCAACATTATTGTGACACGATCCCCTAGAAGAAGATATCAATCTCAAGTTTCGAGTAGAATGTGTAAATTGACTTATGTGATGATAAACGTTTCGCTCAATCAAACCTTTTTCATTATATGTTTAATTTACCAACGCGTCTTCTATTAATCTCAATGGAAATAAACCAGCTTGCTTTTGGGGATACTCACGGTGAGGCGACATTCGAAATGTTATAACAGGCTAAGTACTGAAATGTTATGTTTATGCCTAATATCAACTAATGTTCTACCCGAATTTTAAAAAGGTAAGTTCTTATATAGCGAAGTGCTTTACACTTTACTCCCTGGTAGACCTGTTCAGTCGAATACAATCTCGACTTCTTTGTGAAGTATTCAGCCATGCTGCAATAATACGCAACAATTATTCGTACACAAATACACACCACAGTCTATTGCCAGGAACTCGTTTATACAACCGAGTGAACTGGAATGACTTGTATCTTTACTTACACAATTTTCCAAAATCTTAGAATTTTTTTTAAATAGTAGGCTAGATAAATGTATTGATAAGTATGATATATTAACTAGCAGTCAGTGTGGATTTAGGTCTAATATATCTACATCAATGGCTCTTCTAGTATTAACTAGAGAAATCACATCTGCCTTAGACCAGAAAAAGTGTACTATTGGGGTGTTTATTGACTTGAAAAAAGCATTTGACACAATTGATTATAATTTGCTATTAATTTTTTTTAAGCACATGGTATTAGAGGTGTTGCCAATCACTGGTTAAACAGGTATTTAACTGACAGATTACAGTACGTTAACTATTGATGAATGTAACTCTGAGTTATTAAAAGTGACATGTTGTGTACCCCAGGGCTCAATACTGGGCCCGAAACTCTTTTTACTATATATAAATGATATTGGTTATATTTCAGTCATATTAAAAATTTTATTGTTTGCTAATGACACTAATATGTTTTGTTCTGGAGAGGATCCTGAGCAGCTCTGCAAAGACATAACCATCGAATTAAAAACATTACATGTGTGGTTTTCAGTAAATAGGGTGTCTTTAAATGTAGCTGTACACAAAGTGTTGCATTAATTGAAATATCGATGTTTAAATTATAGATTATTACTAATGCATATGATCGTTAACAATGTGGTATGTATGAATCTAAACCAATATCTATCCTCAGTAACTCGTTTCTCCAAACGTACACACCCATTTAGTTTTATACAACCCTGCAATAGGACAGAATAATTTAAAATGTAATTTTTACCAATAAGCATTGTAGACTGAAACAATCTTCCCAATGAGGTGGTGGAGGCCCAACATTGGAGTCGTTCTGAACTCTCCCCGCGGGCCTCCTACTCACAGAGTTAACATTGTATAAAACCTAACAATTAATTTACATTTTATTTATTTTAATGTCGCCAACGTACATTTTCTTTATTATTCGCGCTGCGCCTACGTTAATGCCCGCAGCACGATGAAGTTACGTAGTATACGGAGGAAGACCACGGCGCCGATCTTAAGCTAAGGAGAGAGTGGCGACGTGCGTGGCCGAGCGTCAGAAGACTACGCATAACTACGTCAGTGTAACAGTCGTGGCGCGTCATTTCCGCCCTCTTTCCTCAGTGCAAATGGTCATCTTTCTGGGTTAACCCGGAATACAACAGCCAGGAGCAGCGAGCTGCAGAGGGAAAGATCCAAGGCAGTTGTAACGACCAATGCGAAGGTCGACTCGGTATTTTGATCCGTTATTCAAGATATATTTACGACCGCGTGTAACAGAGGGACAAGAGGCAGTAGAGAGTGTTTGCCAGCGCTCCGACCTCGACTCCCTTCCCGATTGTGCGACGCGATCATTTTTATTGTCTAACAATTGAACCGATACGAGATTTGGGCGCCTGCGAACACTCTCTACTTTCAATCAGAAGGTTTTCGTTCCATGTATCATTAGTTCTGACACGTGCAGGTCGGTCACAAGCCCTAGATAACTCTCCCGTCGACATAGTTTTATGTAGGGAAGACTGGGGATAGTGGTCGCACTGTTTTCTTTTTATTTTCCCATTGGTAATAACTGTTCTCTAAATTGTGTTGTTGCAAAGATTAACTTTAATATAATAAGTTGGATTTAATAATGTCGATGTTGCTATATTCAAATATGATATGCAGGTCTTTCAAACACGTCCCTCATGTGACAACCTGCCCCATGGCCTGGTTGTTTGTCACATACTCTGCGGTTGGCTGTGTTGTTATTATAATGGGAAATAATATAAACGACACATAATTACACAACGAAAGACGCGTTCTGAAATGTGTTTGGTGGAGTACCAATGAATGTGAAACATCACAAGTGCATAAGTAACTGCGTTACCAACGTTTCTCATTAAGCGTAATTAGTGCATATTAATAGCATGCTATAGACGAAAAGCATGTGTTGCAATCATGACCCATTTCAGCCTAACATACACTGTGTGTGTGTTTGTATGGTGTGCGTGTGCGTATGCGTGCATGTGCTCAACCACCGTATCCGTCGGTGGTGCTACGGTATTACGAATTACGAATTAGTTAGAGGATACTTCCAATAGTCTTATCATTATTGGTCACTTTAATTTATTCTGCATAATTAGAGGATGTGCTTTTGGAGAAACACTCATTTCCCAACTGCTATATATATATATATATATATATATATATATATATATATATCAAGCAATCTCTACAATGGTTGTCTTGGTGAGTCTACGATGTGAAATTAAAATGGTGTTTATATTATTGTATGTGTGCGTTTGCTTATACGCGGCTCTCAAATTCGTTTATTTTTCTCGTCTCGTTTCATATTAATTTTGCGAAAAGGCAAACCTTTTATACAGACATTGGTGAAATCATCACATAAATTATTACTGTTGTTTTCGCGATGCGATTATGCACGTGTTCCTGAGTTGATGTTATCGACGTCCTTTGCTCTCAAAACCGTGTGAACGACAAGTTCTGTAGTGTGAAGGCTGACTGTCGGACCAGCAACTGAATTAAGAACTTGTTTGACCGTTTAGTCATTACCCAAAACCGACTGCGTATATCATTTAATTACTGACACACCACACCTTGCGACATCAAAGAACCGACTCGGACGTAAACGTGTTGAGGAAGCATCACTTTGTGTATTTAAAAAAATTAAAACTTTGTTCTTACTTAGGATTGCAGCTTGTCATAGGATGACATAGTAATATATTTTACTACCAGATGGCATCTAATGTTGATGTCGTACGGAAGCGGAACACGTATGACAGAACTGTAGACAAGGAACAAGATACGACCATTATTATTATCATTGCATTTATTCTCCTTCAGGTATATAACTGTAGCACGTCTAGTTAATAAATAAATAAATATGTTCTGGTAGATATCAATAAAAACTGTCAAGCAACGTAATTATACAATGCATTATTATTTGAAAGCAGTTTAGCGGTTAGTGTCAGCTTATATCAAAAATACGTTGGATTCACTTTTATATTGGCTCCATCAAAAATAAGTTTTTATGCATATGTTCGGAGCAAACAGAAAGTTCAGGATAAGATCGGTCCTCTAGAAGATAGTGCAGGAAATATAATATCAGAGGGATTCTTAATGGCAGACGACCTGAATGAGTATTTTAATTCGGAGGGGGATATTAGTTCACTGCCAGTACCAGAGGCTAAGTTCAAGAGGGCGGAATCAGACTATTTAGGACATTTAATAGCTAAGAAAATAAGGGCTATGAAGGATAATAAATCACCTGGATTGGATGGGATTCCGCCCAAACAACTATTGGAAATTAGAGAACAAATCTGCATACCGCTTGCAACAGTTTTCAACTTGTCAGGGAGAGGGATCGAGTGGTTCTTTTAGAATGGAAAGAAGCAAACATTATACCATTATTTAAAGAAAAAGGTTCGAGAAACAAGTCAGAGAACCACATGTTAGTGAGATTAACATCGGTGATTTGCAAATGATTAAAAATTAAAGATCACATGGTGGATTTTATTGTTAAACAACTTGACAAACCCATCTCAACATGGGTTTCTAAAAGCGAGGTCATGCTTAACAAATATGTTATGTTTTTTAGAAGATATCAAGTGGGTAGACGAGGGATCACCAGTAGATGTCATCTACGTAGATTTTCCGAAAGTTTTCGGCGAAGTACCACATCAAAAATTACTGCTCAAGCTAAATGCCCATGGCATAGGGGATGGTATAATTAACTGGATAGAAAAATGGCTGATGGACAAATGTTCAATTTTGGGAAATGTAAATGCCTCCACACATGACGTGGGAACGAAGATGTACAATATACAATGGGTGGTACTGTACTAAATACTACTGTAAAAGAAAATGACTTAAGGTTAACCATTAGTGCTGATATGAAGGTTTCAGAGCAGTGTGGAATTGCAGCTTCAAAGGGAAATAAAATCCTTGGATTATTTAGGCGAAATATAGCGCATAAGGAAAAAGAAATAATAATACCGCTGTACAAAACAATAGTTAAGCTTCATTTAGAATATTGTATTCAAGCGTGGAGGCCATATCGCAGGAAGGACATAGATACGCTAGAAAAAGTACAGAGGAGAGCGACTAAAATGATAACAAAACTGAGGAATCTTAGTTACGAAATACGCCTAAAAGAATATGGTTTAACCACACTAGAGATCAGGAGATTGAGATAAGATCAGATAGAAGTGTTTAAAATATTGAATGGTTATGAAAATATTGATAGAAATATTTTTTCTCAGTTAAAAAAGATAGAAGGACTAGGGGACATGGAGTTACATTGGTAAAAGAGCACGTAACATATTATCTGCCGATTGTGTGGGTGCTAGAAGCGTGAATATGTTTAAAAATTAAATCGACACATACCTCAGAAGGGCGGGATACACGCAGATAAAAAGGGTTGGACTCTCGATAAGCCAAAAGGCTTCCTTGTCCACCTGCCACATAGAGTTAATTCTCTGGGTGGCAATCTTGTTAAATCTTGAATGTCTTATACTTCGTTCGTGTTTATAAATTTACCCTGGCCGGTTTATTGTTTGTAATAATTTGCTCTAACGTTTAATAATAAAAAATGCTTCATGACGTATAAAACATATACAAGTCCTTCTGATTTCGATACCATAAATGTTTTTTCAAACACATTTTGTTTACCCTACACGGGAGTACTGAGCACTGAACTTTTTTTTTTCCGGGGCTTGTCTCCTTTGAGCGGAGACTCTCCGTGGCTTTGCAGCGTCCTCTGGCGGTCGACAATGGAGACCGGGTCTGACGTCACACCATTCTTCGCGATTTTTCCCTTTAGAATGCAAAAGTAGAGATCTCTCTAAATTGGACAAATTGTACACCTTTTGAAGTCTTATGACGTTTGATTAAGGAGTCACAGTTGCGTTCATGAATTATTAAAGTGAGACGCAAATCCGTTTGCATACACACACGCACACGCACACACACACGCACACGCACGCGCAACATTCATCATAATTTGATATTCAAGAGTGACACCTACTAGTACCTTTAGACACAAATTCTGTCAAAGAATTAATACGGCGTACTGCAAAACCCAGCTGACGACTATTAGATGCATTTTTATTTTCATTGTAACGTGTATACACTTTTATATTATGCTTATGAGAGCGTAACATATCTGGTAAATGGATGGTATTCTAATTTATCTTTAACCTAGTCGATAACACATTTATTTATTAGTGTCACTCGTTAATGTAATCTTTGTAATGTATATTTTATATGGATATACACAATTCAAACCCGTGAATGTTGTTGTTGTTGATGTTAGAATTAAGTCATTGTTATCATTTATGTCGAATGGCAGTGCGGCATTACTTCATGAATACAACTGATTCTGATGAAGCGGCTAAACTGGCGTCAACTAGAAGCACTAACCTGTTCGACGCTGATATCCTGCAGCTGCGGGGACGTGTTTCGGGTCGGTTTGACGAGAGGCGTTCCGGGACGACTGCTGCCGGCTCGTCGTCGGCGCATCATTCGCATCGCAGCCACAACGACGACGTCCACGGAGAGCTCGAGGAACTCGAAGAGACTGATGACGGAGCAGCCGATCCACAGGCCCAGGATGCCGCCGATGTCAGACGCAAAGTTGATGGTCTGGGTACAAAAAAAACAAGATATTCACACATTTATGTAAGATATATTGGTGGACAGCCGGGAAGTGAAAACTGCAGAATATCGGGTAGATGGAAAGGTATCCGACCGAACCCCGCGATGCGGCCTTCCACCCAGCCAATGGACCAACGCGGAAAAGAGCTAAGTCGTTAGATAATTGAAGGTATCTTGTTTTACCTGTCCAGAAAAAAGGCAAGGAAGTGTTGCTAAGATGCTATCTCGTTGGATAAATGTCTAGGAAATTTCGGTTGATTTTTAATTGATGATAACACTTGTGTATAACACTATCGTTCTATATAGCATCTTAGTATTTATTAAATATATTAATAATTATAATCTTAGTAGATTCCATTGAACAGACAGACACACAACACCGACTATAATTTCCTTTGAACGTGATGCACATATTGTCACGTACACAGGTATCAACTTGACGCAGGCCAGTAACTCGCTCCACAGTCTTACCGAGTAGGCGAGCGTAACCCACCCCACAATATTACCGAGTAGGCGGGCGTACCCCACCCCATAGTATTACCGTGTAGGCGGGCGTAACCCACTCCACAGTATTACCGAGTAGGCGGGTGTCTCCCATCCCACAGTCATACCGAGTAGGCGGGTGTAACTGACCCCACTGTAAAACCGAGTAGGCGGACGTAACCCACATCACAGTCAAACCGAGTAGGCGGACGTAACCCACCCGACAGTCTTACCGAGTAGGTGGGTGTAACCCACCCCACAGTCTTACCGAGTAGGTGGATGTAACCCACACCACAGTCTTACATAGTAGGCGGATGTAACCTACCCGACAGTCTTACCGAGTAGGCGGACGTAACCCACCCGACTGTCTTACCGAGTAGGCGGACGTAATCCACTCCACAGTCTTACCGAGTAGGCGGACGTAACCCATCCGACAGTCTTACCGAGTGGGCGGACGTAACCCACACCACAGTCTTACCGAGTAAGCGGATGTAACCTACCCGACAGTCTTACCGAGTAGGCGGACGTAACCCACTCCACCGTCTTACCGAGTAGGCCGACGTAACTCACCCTGCAGCTTACATAGTAGGCGGACGTAATCCACACCACAGTCTTACCGAGTAGGCGGATGTTACCCACCCGACAGTTTTACCGAGTAGGCGGACGTAACCCACCCGACAGTCTTGCCGAGTAGGCGGACGTAACCCACCCGACAGTCTTACCAAGTTGGCGGACGTAACCCACCCGACAGTCTTACTGAGTAGGCGGACGAAACCAACCCGGCAGTCTTACCGAGTAGGCTGGCGTAACCCAACCGACAGTCTTACCGAGTAGGCGGGCATCTCCTCGATGTTCTCGTAGTTGAACTCTTCGAAGTAGACCTTCACCTTGAGCAGGTTGTCCCACAGCATCTCGTTCGTCGTACTACCGAGAAACTTCGCGATCTGAGAGGACAACTCTTGCTTGGTGGTTTCCTGGAATAGAACAGCGAAAACATGATGATTTCACACCCCTACAGTATTAAGACATACACAATGTCGGAGGTACGTATTTGTTATATGGTATCCAAAAATGTAGTCGTGAACATGTGTTTGATCTGACATATGTTTAATTTTAATTCCTTTTTGTTTAATACACGTACTCGGTAGTCGCAGTTTTGTATTGTATTGGCAAGCTTCTGCTTCGATAGACAATGTTTATTATAGCTGCATCTATGTAGGTTGACATGGATTTTCGCACGCTTGTTTTCCTGTTTCGTTTGGTAAGCTTCGAGGCTAATAGCTGAACCGCCAGTAAGACTGGCCCGTCACGTGACTCTGTCGTGTATCCTGCCTTTTATTCGATGGATCGTACGCAGGCAACGATGGTGAAATTGTGAGTTTATATTCCTGTTTGTGGTATGTTGTCCAAGTCTAAGCCGCACACCAATAAGCAAACAACACCAAGCGTGATACACTTCAAGTTTGGTGTGCAATGTTATAGGCTCTTTTTGAACAGATAAGATTGGTGAGTCTTCCAAAGATTATTTATATTTTGCCTAGTCGTGTGTTTAATATTATTACTTTTAAAGTGTGAACTTTGTTAGATATGACGGAGCCTAAGTAGCAGAAATTCTCCACAATTTCAAAGTGTTCATCATTGAGGGTTATTTTGGCTTCTTTAGTTACATGGCTCATGGTGACAGTCTTTTGACACTGATTTTGAGATAACAACTATTTGCGAAGCTGTTTAAGAGTAGCTTTAGAAAGGGAACAGAATTGGCATCAACAACGGCATCGAGGGAAGGGCAGTTGGATTAGTCGTGGCCCTCAAGCGTGAGATTGATTAGTCGTTTGCGTCAAATCTGGTCCTCAGACCCATTCCATGATTAGCACTCTTTGCATCTTTTTATAGTTTCTTTGAATAGTATGAAGAAAAAATACTCAAAAATGGGTCGGGGCCAGAATATATCTCTGCTTCATGCCGATTTTGATGGCTCACATATCACTCCGTCAGCCTGAACTGTGCCTTGCATGTTGTTGTTGAAGACTTGGATGAGATTAAGTAGGACTGGTGGACACCCAACATTCTTGAGGACCCTGAAGACAACGTCTCTGTTTGCTTAATCAAACGTTTATGTGAGATCCACAAATGCTACACGGAATGGCATCTATGGTTCCTTTGTTTTGTTGTCTGTTGTACTTGTCTTACAGAGAAGATCATGTATACAATTCCTCTATCATTGTGATGATTGTTCATGCGTACGTTTCTACATTTCCTCACCTTGTGTGGGTCCGACGGCCAAACGGAGCTTGAAGTCTGATATCTGTAAGCCGTCTCCCTGTTGAAGTAAAGAGATATTCACAAATCGCTTTGACCAAAACCTTCGCCGGCCTGTTAAGTTCCTAGTCATCCAACCATTTGGTGAACTTCTTGCACATAATTGCTTTAAACGTAATGTAATTAGTTTACTTAACTGCAGCATTTAACTACAATGACACGTGTTTGAAACAACGTTTGACGGTATAAAGATACTGTTCTAAAGCAAAATGGACAGACAAGATATGGCCACGTATAATAAATGTTAAATCGCGACGCAACAACATAATGACCCTGTTATCCATGGCACTCGCAGCCACCGCCTTAACCACTGCTGAGATGCAGATTTAATCAACCTCTCCCCTAATTCACAAGGAAAACATACACGCCATCGTACAAGGAAAGCCATAGTGATAACGTGTACTTACTCGCACGGCAGCGGACAGTCGCAGTCGAGTCGGTTGTAAGTGTAGTCGATGCTGACGCGATACCTACAAGTGTCTGCGGATGATTAAATGATACGTCAGCTTTAACACACAGCTCGTGCTCAGAGCTCTTTACAATTTACATTATGGCAAACACGTACAATCTAATTCTAACACCATCTCGACTTCTCTTGGAAGCATTCAGCCATACTACAATTATTGTGCGAACACTATTCGTACACAAATATCCTCGATATTTAGTTGCAGGTACTCATTGATACATCTGAGTGAACTGAAGCAACGTAGAGTGAACGAACTTGCCCAAGGCTCGAAAAGGCAGCAGGAGGATTGAAACTGACATCCATATACTACGCCACCGCGCCCCACAGGCTACTAAGAAGCACAACGTGAACATGTTCTCAGTCGGTATATATATATATATATATATACATATATATATACATATATATATATATATATATATATATATATATATATATATATATATATATATATATAGTTGGCACTTCTTTTAGTCTGCTCTCTTCATGACTTGCATATTATTCAGTTTCTACTTCAGTATTGATAGTCACATGCTTCATGTCGTTGTGGAAGAAGGTCTACATGAGATGTTCACATAAACGCGTACAAAACAAAACAAAATATTAAATAGAGATGAAGTGGAGCGAAGAAAGGATGAGTTCTGAGAGGCGAGTAAATGTGGGAAGATGTTATGATTATAAGAGGGAATTAGAACTATGCTGACCTACAGTCTCTCTCATCTATACTGTCAATAGTTCATGAACACTGCGTATTACGTGTTTTAATAAACGTAAACGATCACACATTTTATGTATGCTCACGCCGATCAAGGAACACCAATAGAATAACAAAATATACACGAAATGTAAGAAGTTTTCTTTAAAATAACCTTCCTTGGCGTTGTTGGAGTTACACGCCGACACTCGCTTGTTGTCGAACGCAGCGCCCTTCATCGGATACTGCGAGTCGGCGCAACCACAGCGCTCGATCACGTAGCGCTGGTAACACGTCGCGTAGCAGGCCTGCGAAATAAGGTTGGTGACATTGATATATATAACCATTAACATATGTCCCTGGCCAAACACCAGCGATATTGAAAAACACCATGATGAGTGTGAAATTTAATCATATCTCATATTTAAGTACATAGGGCTTAACGTACATTCCCGAAAGGGAATATCCGTATAATTGTGATAATAATACATATCACTGGGTTTTTAATTACTTAACGTATCCCAGCTTCCTGGGGACGTACCGAGATGCTGTATCGGACGGGGTAGACCTCCTCGAATACGCTCCTCTTGATGTTCCTTTCCATCGAGTCCGTGCAGTTGCCGTACGGCTCAGGCAGACGCACGACATTAAGCTGCAACAGAGAACATACCAGTAACTTTAGTAACATACAAACTGGGGCATTGCCCAACATTTTCAAAACACCTTACTAGCATAGCAGATTTAAAAAAAAAATTATATTTGGTGTGTGCCTGTGAGTGTGTGTGTGTGTGTGTGTGTGTGTGTGTGTGTGTGTGTGTGTGTGTGTGTGTGCGTGTGTGCGTGGGTGCTGCATGCGTGCGTGCACGCGTGTGCGTTCGTGCGTGCATGTGTGTGTTTACCTTGATGACATCACAATAGATAAACGGTACAGTTGCTTCACCTCACGAATGCATGCGTGCATGTTTGTGAGTGTGCATGTTTTATCATGAAAACATTAAAAAATTGTAGAGATACACGTACGACTCGTTCACCTGACGAATGCACGTGCGTGTTGTGAGTGTGCATGTTTTGCCATGAGAACATTAAAGAATTGTAGAGATACACGTACAACTCGTTCACCTGAAGAATGCACGTGCGTGTTGTGAGTGTGCATGTTTTACCGGGAGGACACCACCAATAATAAGAGATACGTGTACAATTCATTCACCTGACGAACACCAATGATGGTCATTTTCCCGGGGGAGATCAGCACGCCCTCATCCTTCGGGAAGGGCATCCGGTCCTGAGGGTGGACGACTATCCTGGCCCCGGCCGGACCTCCCATGTCCTTAATGTAATCGTACTGACCGATGTTGAGAGTAAGGGTCAAACCTACAACAACGAAGAATTCCTCGTTAGAACAAACCCTTTCAGAATTTAATGATTTTTGATGGCTTAACTTATTTCTAAAAGTGATGTAACTAATTTGAAGTGGCTTTCTTTCTGCTACATCTTACACCCACACATTTAAATGAAGCAAATGAACAAACCGCACGTATTACAATTCATGCATTACGTTTGTAATTATCTCAATGAGTTCTGTGAGGTAAGATAGACCATAGTTTAGTTATTGTTTCAGGTGATCATTCTCTCTAAAGAACAGAGACACGACGTCAACTACCGTACGATGTTCCGGCTCTCTGCTGCACCAGCGGAGGTTGAGTCTTGTTCCAGTTCGAGTTGAAGATGTAGCAGTTGCCGTGTTGGGTGTCGTAGAATGAAGAGAACTCACTGCAGACGTAAGTAGAGTAATTGGGCTATGCTTTGAGTGAAAAATCGTCAATAGATCTGTATTTAGAAGTATAGTCCAGGACTGTTATGGCCAAAATAGGGTCGTGTTGGAAAAACTTGCAACAGAAGCAATACTTGCAGTTACATATCAAAAGTATGTAGTTCTAAGTATTGGGGAACATTGTTAAAATTACGCAAATGTTGTGGTCCCCTAAGTAACTTTTGTCTGTGCGATTCACAACGATTTTACTTTGGGAACAAAGAAAGAGCAAGGTAATGTTTCTGTTAACCTCAAATAATCCCAATATGTTTTAATATATACGCACATATTATATTCACAGATCCAAACTACATACATAGACATTTGCCTAAGTTTTTCAATGAAAATGTTGATTGGTATCAAAACATGCACGACTACCTGGAATTAGTTGTCCAATTCGTATCCTATATGACATGACTATGCTCAGTATAGTCGTAAGTACGTTAATTTCATGAGCATCTGTAGTACACGTAGCATAGCGCAAGTACATTTAACAGAGGAATATTGTGTATAATAAACTAAAAGCCCATGGCATAGGAAATGGTTTAATTAACTGGATAGAAAAATGGCTAATTGACAGAAGACAATGGGGTGGCTTAAAACTGAAAATCTGTTTTGAGTGGGGTACCACAGGGATCAGTACTGGGACCTATATTATTCTTAATATATATCAATGATTTGGATGATGATATAACAAGCAAGATGTTGAAATTTGCGGATGATACACAATTGTTTAGAAGGTTTAAACGTGATGGAGATAGACAGCATTTACACGATGATATTGACAGGTTGATAAAATGGTCTAAAAAATGGCAACTGTTGTTCAATTTTGGGAAATGTAAATGCCTCCACACAGGACATGGGAACAAAGATGTACAATATACAATGGGAGGTTCTGTACTAAGTACTATTGTAAAAGAAAATGACTTAGGGTTAACCATTAGTGCTGATATGAAGGTTTCAGAGCAGTGTGGTATTGCCGCTTCAAAGGGAAATCAAATCCTTGGATTAATTAGGCGAAACATAACGTATAAGGAAAAAGAGCTAATAATACCGCTGTACAGAACAATAGTTAGGCCTCATTTAGAATATTGTATTCAAGCATACATATGCTAGAAAGAGTGCAGAGGAGAGCAACTAAAATGATAGCAGTTAGTTACGGAATACGCCTAAAAAATTTGGTTTAACAACACTAGCGACCAGGAGATTGAGAGGATATCAAACAGAAGTGTTTAGAATATTGAATCGTTATGAAAATATTCATAGAAATATTTTTTCTCAGTTAAGAAAGGTGAAGGACCAGAGGACATGAAGTTACATTAGTAAAGGAGCAGTGTAGATTATATATCAGAAAGTTCTCATTCTCACAAAAGACTGTAAACGAATGGAACCGATTATCTCCTGATAGTGTTGGTGCTAGTAGCGTGAATATGTTTAAACATAAAATCGACACATACCTTAAAAGGGCGGGATACACGTAGATAAAAAAGTATTGGACTCTCGATAAACCAAAAGGCTTCCTTGTCCATCTACCATCTAGAGTTAATTTTCTGGATGTCGATCTTATAAAATCTTGTTAAATCTAATTATAATGACCCTTTAATATAAGGTTAGCATATAAATACATGAACCTAGCTAATAAGCTTAATTGAGGAAAAATTCCTGTATTCTCACGCAAATATCCACCATTGTCTATAGCTAGGTACTCAGTCAGACAGAGTGAACAGGAGCAACGTAGAGTGAACGAACTTGCCCAAGGTTTGACATGGCAGCATAGGATTCGAAACCGAGTTTTCTCGATTGAGAGTCCAATGACACTGCGCTACACACAAACCGTAATTGAGGTACAATCACTGTATTACGTTCTCGTTAATATTCCAAGTGGTAATGTTATGTTAATTACTAAAACATTCACAACAAGGCGGACTAAATGTCTTTTTTGAAACCAGAACCCGCATCTGAATGTCAAGAAATCATTAAAACTAAAAAACATAAGACTAGCATAGTACGAAGAACAAAGCATTCCAAGCGTTCCAAGTGGTGAAAGACCTCACGAG
>OZ023212.1:13985388-13987307 GCA_963995525.1 Escarpia spicata
TTAGGAGATAAACATACATTTTCAGTACATTTGAAACCACTTTATTTCAATAAATGTTGCGTAACCTTTTTACCATCATAAATAATATAATCGGTATTGTAGATGATTAATAACATTAACGACAGTCACTAGTGGTGGGGTAATATGAATTACTTTCTTGTGACTAGACAAAAAGAAATGGAAAACGTACAAGAATATGAGGAAGAAATAAAAAATAATAACATTATCTGGACATTTATATAGTTTCGCAATCTTTACATTGAACGAACAATATAAACCTAACCACCATTTTTAGGATGTAAGGCACAATTGTTACATTAACTGACCCGGCATCATGTAGGATTTTGATGTCTTTGATGTGTTGTAACTTCTCTGGTGTATCGACCACTGCCATCGTGGCTCCGCTGGTTTCGCATTCCGTCACCATATTGTCAAAGCTGGTTGCGTTTCCAACGACAATATAGCACAAGGACTCGGAACCTTTGCGATACAGGTGGTGGGAACAATTGCCCTCTGGAACCAAACAAGAACAGCATATATATATATATATATATATATATATATATATATATTCACCCCAAAGATCCCCACCCCCGGACAAATTTCGAAAAAGAATCGAAATTTATGAACCAGCCCACTGAGCTCGCTAGATGGCACACAAAAATTCAGCCACATACACGCAAAACTGTCAGAGAAAAGTGCCATTTTAATATTGTAACAACACCAAGACCCCCAACCGCTACTGAATTTCGAAAGAAAATTTAATTCTACGAACCGCTCCAGTGGGTCCGCTAGATCGCATGCAACATGTCAGATCCACACATGCAAAACTGACGGAGATAAATGGTGTATTACAATTGTGATCCCCCGCCCCAAGATCCCCATCAGCCGGGACGAATTTCGAAACAAATTAAATCGACGATCTACTATATTGAGCCCTCCAGTTCGTACACAAACGTTCAGCCACATACAAACAAAACTAACTAAGAAAAGTGCCATTTTAAAATTCCCAAAGAATCCCACACGGACGAATTTTTAATAATACATCTCAATGTACGAACCACCCCAATAGTCCACCAAGATCACATACAATATGTCAGCCCCATGCATGCAAAACTAACCGAGATACAAGTTCACAACCAAACACGCAGACAAACAAACGTACAGGGAAGCGTATTGTTTTATAATAAAGATATATATCATTATAAATTAACATTGACATGTTGATAACTTTCTGTTTCGTCGTTTTCTACATTACACTCATGTTACAGTCGGAAAACACAAGAGAATGCCCCTTTTTCGCGGGATATTTCGGCCACAGAAATCAACTTTCTATTATATCTTCGCCAGCAGACAAACTACAGACATGATAGCAATATCGTTGTATACATGTGATTTCAGACATGATGAAATCGATGTCATCATTGATTTGATAAATGGAAAATAAGAAAATGGCTATATATGTGATCAAATAGTCGCCGAAGAAGAGGATGATGCAACTCAAATTCATCAACCAAATAATACACCAGAAAATAAAGATCATGACTAAACTAAGTAACTGATTAACTAGTATATATATATATATATATATATTGACTAACTAATATATATATATATATATATACTGACTAACTAATATATATATATATATTAGTACACTATTAATACAACAATAATATATATATATATAGTATAATTGTAACTGACTAACTAATATATATATATATATATATATATATATATATATATATATTATATATATATATATATATATATATATATATATTATATATATATATTAGTTAGTCAGTTACAATTATACTATATATGTATATATAATATATATAGTATTATTGTATAAACTTCTACAATAACCATCATAAGCATCAATATCTAATAAAGAATCGTCCCACTTTGGT